>JABUQX010059379.1:7500-32500 GCA_015478945.1 Trachelipus rathkii | reverse complement strand
CTATTTAGTGTTAATATTTATAACAACAGCCTTAAACAAAGTAATGAATGATAAAGGAACTCATAAAATCGGACAAATAAATAGTAAGTAGATGGAAGGATCAGTCTGGACTATGTTCAGGCTGCCTAGCGAGTTAGTGAAATTACGTGAATATTGTCTTTAATAATAAAATAGACTTAATAATTAGCTTTGAAGAATAACATCTTAGCTGTGAAGCGCAAGAAGAACGATTTATTTATTATTGAATACTATGTAAACAAAGAATAACATATGTGAGCCCGATGACTATGATAAAATAAAATATTACTCGTGCATGATGAAAGTTTCACGGTTTTTATTATATGAAGCTTTGCCTAACAGAAATGGAAAATATAAAACCGATTTTAAGAAATGGCAAAACGAACAATTGTTCATAAAAAGTATTACAACTATGACAATTAATATTATTTGAATACACATAGGAAACACTTGAAAATTCTATCTAGGAACATGATTACCAAATCGATGAGTGAGATTCTACTCTAAAGTCGGTAAAAGAAGGACATGGATAACAAGGTGATGTTCCTTTGAACCTTTATAGCAAGTTTTGTAATCGAAGCGAAATCAAATGAACAAAACAAAATTACAATCAATTCAAAGAGATATATACATCAAAAGCAGATAATAATACAAATAGCAAATGACTGTTGAGCCTTTTGCAAAAATATTGATACTCCAACGGCTTTCCAGAGCGTGAGTCTTACGAATATTGTTGAGAGTAGGTAGCCAAAAAGGTTTGCTATAAATGGATAAAGGTTGAAAAACATCCTTAGTCAAACCATATCAGTTAGGTATGTTATGAAAAAAAAGAAAGTCAGTTTTCTTTCTCTCTCTCTCTCTCTCTCTCTGCTCTCTCCTATGCAGTATCCATTACTACTTATATTAGGTACTGTGCGATATCTCGGTAAGATTCGTATCGCCTATTCGCTGCCAAAAATAGCCGAATATTCGGGTATTCGGCCTTTTGTCGTGAGTCCGAACCTATTCGCGGCCCGACGCAGAGCCGCCGCTAGCGTGCCGGGCACCGAATATTGAGCTCACATAAAACAATAAAGCAATTTACCCGTCAACATAACGGCGAAAGGCCCTCATTTCGCATTTAAATAATCATGAAAAGTTTCTGTTTGAAACTCTATCTTTTACCACAAAAAAATTTAACCATAGATATACGCCAAATTTCTTTTTTTTTGAACGCCAACCTATGAGGCACGAAAATCTTTTGTCATTTGTCAGATTCCTATAAGGGCCCTTTGACATTTTTTCAATATTCTCCAAAAAAACTAAGTTGAAATACTATTTTATGAAAGAAATTACACCCTCAATGACCCAAAAAACCAACTGCGCGTTAAGTGCCGTATGAACGGGATGATGGCTTGCTTCGGATCAAATTCATAGCTTTTTCATTCACTGTTCTGCGAACTATGCGATGTCTCAGCCGAACCCTTCAAACAATGTCAGAAGGACCCGAGGATCTGTTAAAGACCATATTTACTCTACTCTGCCAGAACGCTATCCTACTCATTCCATTACCCCATCCTAATTTTCACACGTTCCCAGCACTGTCCCCAACTTACTCGGACCCCAACAAGCTATGCCATCAGAGCCGCACCTCGCCCGCTATGAACTCTTAATAAGACAAATATTCTTTTACTAATAGTGTGAAGCCCAACTTGTGCGAATACCTTCAAATGAGTCAAACACTCATGACTGTTTCACCCACCAAGCAAATACAATTTCCACTTGAATTTCCTCCCACATAGGCGTGACCCACGGAGCTTCATGCGTACAAATCGATAATCTTTTGAAACTTATAAAGTAATCACATACTACTGGCACCTCTCTTACCCAAATCATAATGTCTACTCCATAAAGACCTTTAGTGTTAGACAACATCCACGATACCCCAAATCAACGTGACTTCTCACCCCACCACCACACAAAATGTCACCCATATTATGACGAATCCCATACAGCCTTAGACCGAAATTGCCATGTGAAAAATGCAAATCCCTCCATTACACACGAAAATGATCTGGACTTGATTTTCCTGAGAAATGCCGCACAATATATAACAATAGCTAAAGAGTTCCATCTTCGCTGGCTACACCCATTATGTCACTTGAGCGCACTATTTGATCAACACCGTTGAACAGTACACCATCTTATATGAATCAAGCTCATCCTTATAAGCGTGTTGCAATCATCTGCAGTTGCAACTAGTTATGCTGCAACCGCCAACACGGGTGAGACCACCATTATATTAACCTTGAATCCATTCAAATCTCTAAGCACCTTATATATAGCAGATACCTAAAATCTAGGCTGATTCTCTTAACATCCCATATACACACATTATAATATCCTCTCTATGGGGACACAACGTGAGGGATATAAATAATTACACATGCTCACAAAAAGGAACCGATCCTGGTATCAACTTGGTAGTGAGCTATTTGTAGTACAATCCTTCTCCAAGCGTGCCATATACTCTTTGCCTACACTCATCACGTTTTCCATAATGACCACAGACAGACTCCCAACTTTAATTAGAAAAACACACCATTAAAAAAGGATAAAGTACTGGAATAACACCACTCCATCAACAAGCTACTCAACAATACAAAGATGCTAACGGTCACACTATATACATATGATAGATACACATTCCTCACACTCTAGATAGTGATAAAGAACATACATTGATACTTATAAACATTAACACATAGACACCGAATATACAAAAAAAGACTAATATGATAACTTATAAAACTCTACACACACGACAAAACAAACACAATGCAAAAATCAAGTCAATAGGCCATATCTTCAGCTGATACCCAAAACAACACCTATACTTCCAAACATTGCCTAACAACTCAGAAATGTTGACAATATTCGGACAACAAATGACTCCTCTAGACTGCCAAAACTTATTGTTCAATATTCGTCCAGGAATATACCAAAAGGCAACATCCATTGCAACCTACATCCCTCACTCTAGACGAACACAGAATGCCAACAGTGCCTGATTGACGTGCCACATATAACGTCCAACCTAATCCATAGTTCAGAACGTAAACCTAGCATAAAAATATTCACGGCCTCGCCGAAGCCCTGAATTTGGTAGACGGTAAGTAAAATGCCCTGGGAGTGCACGACCACACAACACGAGTACCACAAATTTGTGCGGCTCAGCTGCGATAAGTTCTAAGAATATAAGCTCCTGGGCACATCGGCTGCGCGAGAAACCCGGAAGCACTGAACGCCTGCTATACTATCCACTTCTGTCTTTAAAGACGATGTTGTTTTTAAAGAGAGTATCTGCTCAATGAGAACCCTAACGCCTCCCACGCTTATCTCAAAAAATGTGCAGTACATACAGAGAAACCCTAAGACAAGTGAAGATGGCTTATTGACAAAACAGAAAACTCCAGTCCCGAAACATATTTCTTTCATGACCCACCACTAATACGGATATGTAGACCTAGAATTAAAATATATAGATACAATTAAAAGCATTATAAAATAAGACCTATACCCATACGTGGAACTATCATACTATAGTCATAAAGAATAATTAAACAACATACCTTAATTTAAAGTTTGATACTACTACTATACTCATCCATTTGAATAACCATGTCGAAGGAATCAATCTTGCTAAGAATATCGTCCTCATTTCATAAATAATTTGAGGTTTAAGTAGTGTGAAAACACTGGATATAATATTGTTTTATTACATTGTAAATATTGATACATATTTTAAATTGAATAACAACTAACTTTAGGCCAAGTTAATTATAAATACCCTTTCAGCTTAATTCTCTTTACCCATGAGCGTTACATTTCTCATATAAGTACGAAATGTATACATTAGTGCACCAAGAATTACTAATTTTTAGTAATAACACAGGAATAGTGTACCAATATATCTTTACTGATATATAAGCCAGCTAAAGCAAATAAGTGTTATATATTTCATAACTACACTGTATAAAATTTTGAAAGAAACCAGATTTATATGTTGTTCATTGCTGTTTTTAAATACCTAGATAGCTTATCATTCATTAATATGATACAGTTATTGAGATGTTAATATCTTTAACAACGATAACTTTATTACACATTATCTATTAAATTAGTTTATATATTTGTTATTTAATTTACTGTTAGCTGTACAATTAGGTTAGTACTAATAGGTAAGAAAATAGTAATTTACTATACTTTCATGTGATTACTTTTATATGTGATCAGTATTAATTAACACTAGTATATATAGCTATAGGTTATAACATCGAAATAATTTTCTATTATGGAACTAGGTATATCGATAATCAATTCATTCATACTCTACACCATAATGAAAACGCTACTATATCAATATATATACGTCATAATGTCATAGATACTATTGGATCTGCGCTAGTTGATTATTACTGTTGATGCTGCTGATTCCAAAACAATCATACACTATGTAATACGGTTATTTATTATCTTATTTATTATATGTATATATACTACATATCTCTTCATACATATATTCGCCATTATGTTAATGCTCACGGGAAAAGGGAATATTGTGTATGTATATTTATACTTTATATATATATGTATTATCCTAACCTATACAAAATATAGTGATTACATATATTATACTCTTGGTCATGTTAGTTGACTCCTATCAAAGATAACAGTAATTATCCATTGGTGTTTTCACATATCTGATCAATAGTATTCTCATTTCTCTGAGTTTCTTCTTTTATCTCAGCCTCTAGACATTCATTAGTAGGCAATGTCTTGCTTGAGGGCGAATTTTTCGTGCGCAGGTGTCTGCGGAACTATCAGACTCACCTTTATTTTAAAAGTAGGATTATTCTACCCATTTAAAGTATTTACTACAGAGATAAGTTATAAAATTCTTTACAATTTTTTTTGTAGTTTCTATTTTTTAAGAGAAACTTTTAAGGTGATGTCAAAATAGAGATCTAACATGAGGAACCGAATAAAAAAAAACTAGCATTACAGGTGTTCCCCGCATTCATTCATTTTACATCAGTACCGGCTCCCCCGCTCCCAGCCTCGCGCGTTCCGATTGCGCAACGAGCACATCGACACTTCTGCTAACGTAATCTATATGAGTTATTTGCGTAACTTTTCATCTATACAAAGTAACTCTGCCAACATGCCTCGCCTATTGTTAGAAAGGTATATCACGAAATGTCCCACTTTATCCCTTCCGCACTTCGCTACCACAACCAAACAACAACACATCCAACTGAACTATTTCCATATAGCCCATCATGACCTTTTCTACACAGCGCGATAGACCACAGCACGACTACACACATCTTTTATTCTATGACACCATCCACACACACACACACACACACAATTCCACTCTTGCCTACAACACACATCCAATTTATTATTCTTCATATTATATATATCTAAAAATCTTTTATTTAAATTTTACTCTATATATAGTATGCAGGTATATTATTATATCATTTACTACCGATATTATTTTATAAACTGGATGTTACATATTATATTCTATAATATATAATAGTAAATAGATAATAAATTTAAAATAATATATTACTATAATAAATAATAGTATAGTATTAATAAATTTTATATATAAATAAATACTTTGTTATATCATAAATTGCTTTGGAATAAGCTATAATAAAGTATGATATTATAATTGATATTATTTCTTCTATATAATTATTATATACTTACACTCACTAATTAATAATAAACTGTTCACTCCTAGACTTATCTGCTACACCATTCAAATTGTGGTGTGCAAATTAAATGCAAATATATTATATATATATATATATATATATATATATATATACTATATATATAAAATATATCTTTATATTATATAGTGAATAAATATACAATATCATATCATAGTCTAACAACAACAGTATCATATGTCTCTTCATTTTTAATGCTTTAACTAAATGTGTAAATTCTTATCAATTTATATATTTCATTTATGATTCTATTATATATATAAATCATATATATATATTATAGTACTATATATTATATATATATCATATATATATATATATTATATACTATATATATTATATATACTATATATATCATATATACTATATATATATGCCTACATAGTACTACCTATATATATACTAACTAGTATATATATATAGCTATACTACTATTTAAATTATGTATATATATTTATAATACTATTTATATATATATATTATAACTATCTACTATACAATATCATATACTATATTTATTTACTATATATACTATTATTATATCACGCAGCCATAAACTATATATATACTATGTAGTTACATATATAAATATTATTTCTATTACTACTAATACGTATAATTACTACTCCAAGCACGTTTTCATATGACATATATTTTACAAATATAATGATCAATTATAAAAATATCATCCCTCTATTTATTATAATATATAGCCGTGAGCAGTAACTTATTGGATACTGATAATATTCAATTTTTTTCTAATAATATATATATAGTTAGAGTATGAACTATTATTATAATAAGCTACCTACATCCTACTATATTTCATTATTCGATAAAGATTTTATATTGATAATATATATATATAGAATATACTATATATCTACTATTATAGATATTATTTATGTAGTAGACTGTAAAAAATAAATCAGTATATATATATAATATATATTATACTATATATACTCACTATTATATAATACCTTATTAATTGGAAATTTAATAAACTATTAATATAATATACTAATAACTAAATACTCGAACTTAATAATGAATAAAATAAATATATACTATGTTGTATATGAATGAATAATATAATTATATATATTAATTATATATATTGATAGATATATCATATATATATATATATATATATACTCAGTGATATATATATATATATATATTCATATTACAGTCTTAGACACCACCACTACGGGAGCAAGAGCCCTATTAAGGACGGGTGTGAGTACTCCACCAAAAATTCGCCCTCTTAGCGGCAAATTACCCAGTCCATGAGCACAGGACGCAGGCTTTAAAGTGGAGGGATTTAAATTCAGCAGGAACACAGAAGATGGGACGAGGAGAATTCCACAGAACAGAGGTGGCAGGGAAGAAGGATGCACCGCAGCGAACTAAGGCCTGGAGTTACCTACATAATCAAAACACAAACCTCTTGCAGCAGATCACAGCACTCTTGTGCTAACGTGCACGTCGTAAAGGTGCGGTGGTAGCACGGAGTGATAAGTTCCCTGAATACTTAGAGCCACTCGCCCCGGTACCCTATTAGACTTGCCACTTGCCGCGGACCTATAGAATAGAGATAAAGCACCAACCCAATCGCGCCGCCAGAAAGACGAGGTCATATGTGAACTTGGAACAGCTACAAGAACGGTTGTTAATGAAGCACCTTTTGGCCATCTTGCGACTCGACCCGTGTTCCCAAGAATGCGATCCGTAGAACACCAGAGCCCTATCACCACCCCCAGATATAAGAACAGACTACTCCATTAACTACGAAAAAAAACCGGATTACAGAAACCAAAAATCTGATAAAGAGCTAGGAGGCTAAACTGAGCAAGAGGATACAAACAAAAAGTTCGTACTCTGCTTATTACATCTCCAAGTTATCATTTGTGGCCGCAAAAAAAATCCCTCTAGCAACCCAATATAGTCGCATGTTGACGGTATTCAAGACACTGGTTTTTGTTGTGTTTGAATGGCCATATAAGGGATTTTTATCATTGTCAACAGAAGAGACGTAAGAACCGTCGAAAAAGATAGCGAAAGTTAGGCGTGTTATATAGAGAGTGAGATTTGTAGTAGTTGACCCATATTAAAAAAGAATTAGATATATTCTAACTAAAGGTTGTAACCGATAGTCTCCATCTCAGAATCCTATTCGTAGAATCAGCCGAGAAAATACCGAATTCGTAAAAATTAAGACTCGAGATGGCAATTCTTTTATAAGTTAATACAAAAGACTAGGGAGCAGAATTGAAATGAGTTGAAGAATGCATGAGGGTTCGATAGTCATTCATGAGTCATCAATGAGTTAGCTACAAGTTAGAACCCGTACCTAAAAGATGTATAGCAGCGTCGAGCAAGATCATTCAATCGAAACGAGTACCAGATATAGTAGAGAGTAAGACAGTAACACCTGAGGAACATCCAAAATTGACGAAACAAAATGAGCAGAAAGAAGTGTCGCCACCATCACACACTAATAATTCCGATATTAAGCGATTTTGAAAGAAAGCTAGGACATACAGTTAAGCGTAAGAGATAGGAGGAATAACCAAACGGTAGAGAGCTTATTGTGAATACGTATAAGCTAATGTGACGCATGCCAAACCTCGGTCAATTGCATTATTAATAGATAATGATCAAGGTACGTCTAACACGCAAGTCTCCCGCGTAGTTCCTATAAAGAGTCGCGAAAACCATTATTAAATCGGTATTTAGAGATAAGGTAAAATGAATATATCGCCTCCAGCTAAGACCTCCGAACGCGAATAAGCCTAGTATCGTACTGGCGAATGTGAGAATAGAAATGAAATGGGTAAGTTTCCATAGAGTTGATCTCAAAGAAATTAGAATAGTTGATGGTGGGTTTCCATAAATAATATCTATAAGAATTAGTTAATAAGATAGTAGAGATGACTCATTAATAACGGGCTTTGAAGAATTGGTCAATGGTAGTATGCTTCTTTTTGTTACTGAAGAATAGGTGGAATGTGCGAGCTGGCTTCAGGATACTGAGGAATATAAGTTACTTAGTGGGTGGATTGAAATACATAATAGAATGAAGGAGTATAGAGATGAAGATGGGTGAGTCGAGACGCGTAAACCATAGGCACGGAGCCACACTCCCTCAAAACGGCGGAGAATCCCAACGCCCGGATCACAACTGCCTCCTAAAGGCCTGCTCATATGACGATATTGTCGTACATATGTTTAAGTCCTTCAATCCGCACCGATTCCAAAGATGAATTCATAACCATTGACAGTGTGAACTAACCACCCCACCAGGACAATAGACACCCTGAGCGAGGATACGAAAGTAAAGGAGAGGAAGAGCTATGACAGCAAGTCGAATTTTTTTAATAGCCAGAGCTATGAGTAGGTAGGGCCTAGAAGCGAACAAAAAATAGAGGGAGAAGAGCCCCGAAGGATTGGCTTGCTTAATTTTCTAAGATTGAAGGAGGAATGGGTTATTAGTACAGATCCATCGGGACCTTTGAATAAGCACGGGCAGGAAAGGAGGATTTAAACGACTAAGTTCTAGGTTATAAGTGATAGTAACCTAACCATATCTTTCGGTCACAGAAAAGCCTACGAGTAAATGATTTGTCCAGTAGGAGAACCGAGTTCAAGTGACTTAGCGCACTTTTCGCTTTGCAAGTGAAAGCTACACCTTTGCCTCTTCCGAAGAGTATAGCCCTCACTTCTCGTCGTAGAGACGATGGAACACTGTTCAGTTCCTTGACTAGATGTAAGAATTCATATAGCGTGAGTGCCAGTGATGGAGAATCTAAGAGATAAGTCTTTCACCTCTCCCATTCAAGCCCGATAAGCACTGTTCCAGCCGAATGGCCACAGAAGAACACAAGCACGATGAACACGAATTTATGAGCGCAACAGATAATATCGAAGAAGAAATGGACTCATACCCGAATGCCACCAATCTGGGTCACGAATTCGCATACCTCATCACAACCTCTTCAGCACTGGCCCGCAGACACCCATATACCACGAGTCAACAGCCTAGTCATTTCCAATCTATAGTTTGTGGAGTTGGGTTAAAGCACAAGCTCCGCAAGGCCCCCCCAATCCCGCGCTCCTCTCCCGATCCAAAGTCCCAATGGAAAACTTGAATCAGCGAACTCTATGTGAGGCTAGGATGGAAGATGCGCTAGTTGGAAGAGAACAGCAAGCGTTCTTCACACTTGTGAGAATTCTACGATCAATACTATAAACAGTCGCCTGAGGTCATCCGGAAATTTTCTGCCAGGTGAGAATGTATACGCATATGTGAACCAACCTTGTCAGAAATGTTTACCCATAATTAGGTACATTCTTACAGGTGGCCCAAATGGTGAGTATAGATAGTTAGTAGAAATGAAGAGACTATAGGGACTAGTGGTGATCTGAAACCAGTTGTCCCAGCTAGACTGCTGCGGTATCCATAATGAAACTTGGCTCTAATGATCAGTATGGTATATATTATATATTTATATCTTCCCGGTATATATATATATACTATACTATTTTTCCATATATATATATATCAATACCTGCTTCCTCAGAATAAATTCTAGTGTATATATGCACTACTGACCGGATCTCGATACTCTGGGTTTCATCGAAAAAAGCATTACTCCACCTATACCCAGCTTATATTCCTTGCTCAATACCTTACTATAACATACAGTCATTATCGTATTAAAATACCTATAATAGCTAGACAAATGGCTATAATACCATAATAGAGCTCATACTATACTACACAGGAGGTCAGTTAGTATGTATCCACTAGTATTATTGTATGCTAGGCCATATCCAATCAAAATTATATACTATATATTTTATATCACCCATCTTTTATCATTCCTCATAGTATTCAGTCTGCAGTAACCAGGAACACCGATATTTATGAGGACATATTACTATGATTAATAATGCAGGATAATGCAATTTATCTATCACATCTACAGTGCTACGGGTTATCCAGGGCCTATAACCATTCTACAAAAATTTAGGTATTTCATCATAAACCAATAAGTATTTCATTTAATTATGTATGACTAATGATGTGTATATCATACTATATGTTACATCGTTAAAAGTCATAGTATATATATGATCATAGATATCGCAAGAATAATACTATACTATATACTATATATATATATTATACTATAAACTAAAAGCAATACAATGTATATACAATGTATATATATATATATATATATATATATAATAATATATATATATATATAACTAATATAGTATATATATAGAATAGTATAAGATTGTATGTTGACTGATTTTACTTCATTCCCATATGAAAATATTAACATATAGTACGTTATAACAAGTACGTCACGTACATATGAAGTTATACCTCTAGTTAGTCTACCTTTAGAAGTTAATACGTATCTAACAGTAGTACTCTTCCACCCTACTAGGATAGATGCACATTACTTACTTTTTAGTTACCGTTACTCACAAGTATGATCTCTTTGCACTATATCATAGAGACCTACTATAATACGCCTATACCTGGACTTCTATATCCACAAAATATCGCTATACTCACAATCTAGCGGTATTAAGGTCATAGGACTATCATGATATATTATTAGTGATTAGGAAAATATAACACTATATATATAGTGACCGATATATTAATATCTGGGATATAGCAATAATGAATATATAATTGCTCAATATATATAATTTTTGATAGATATTGATAGTATACCTACGACGAATACTATATTATACCATGTTACCTATTACCTACTGTACTATCAGATATATTATTGTTATACAAGTACTATCTCACTCTCAAAACTGTCATGTGAATATTATTATTGGCATACTCCTTATCTTATACTCTAATCTACGTTATATACACAAGTGCACCTAGTTAACACATATAATATATCTACCTATATACGTGAAACCGTAAATAGCATTATACTAACCCCTATATGTATGCTACTGTTATGTTAATAGTATACTATATTATACATATATATTCAGTACTATATAATATACATGACACACACTTTTTATATTTAGTTATATTTATAAAACAATTTTTTTATATATATATATAATACTTGTATATATAGTCATACAATAAACTCGTAATAGTATATATATATATTATCATATGTCGACCTGACAATCCAACCTTAGACAGTATTTACGTTTTACTAATGTACTGTAGTATATAAGTCTCACATTAGCGAGTAGTAATATATTAGGGATACCCTATATATTGCAACTCCACTATGATGCAATCAAATACTACATATATACTAAATAGTATATACCTATATAGTATAGTATACTCTATTACTTAAACATATGTGTAGAAGCTACTGATATATACTTATACTAGTAAGTAGCACTTCGTTGCATATAACTTCTCTGTTACTCGAATATATTATAAAATTGATTACTCTTATAATGTGTAACCATATTTTTTAAAATGCATTTAATGAAGTTTTCAATTGTCAACTGTAATAGTCCTCGAATATATAGTATTATTATACGCTCACAACAGTACTCAGTGAACATAACTTCTATAAGCGCAAAATTTAACACACCTTCCTCGTAAGAAATGCACAGATCGTTTACTAAAGGTAATTGTTATCACCTACTGATATATGATATATACTATATATCTATATATAAATTTATATAATACTATATACTATATATATGTTAATCATAATATACTATATATATACTATATATATAGTACTTTAATATTAGTGATATCATAAATGAGACTCGAACCATCCCGAAGTACTATGTTATATTTTACACGTAATAATAATAATCGGGATGTAATACTGACATTACACTCATACAACTAGTGAGTTGCGATTATGATTTGGTACCTATATACAAATAGCCTATAGCCTATATAAGGACGTAATATATAACTAAATATAAGTATACCACTATCCACTAGTCTCCGTAACAATTAAATTCAGATCAAATCCCCGCCTATTATATATATATATCAACAAATACTACATATAATATACTATATATTATACCTATCGTGGACCCACATTACTATCATTTTATAATTAGTAGATAACCTCTGCTTTCGTCCTACATGTATTTTATATTTGACTATAGATATATATTATCTGCTGGATAGTATAAATATATCTTAGTCTACTACCTACCTACGAATGCGTACCTACCGTACAGTGATTACATTATCATATCCACAGTAGCTCTATATACTACTTATACAACGTATATACCTGTCGCGCAACTAAGATATAGAATGTTGCTTCAATATCCTATAATAAGGTTGATAACTAATACTTCATAGTGCACCTATAAATAATAATAGTGATATATACACTACTACTACTATAGTACTACTATATAATTAGAATTATATACATTACGCTATTATGTAGCACTATAGAATATATACTAAGACTCAACCTATAATCATCCTACCTGGTAACCTAATGTGATACTATATATAAGCAATAGATCCTAGTAATATTAAAGATATAGAGCTATAATATACTACTTATATACACTCATAATATACCACTGTATATAGCTAATATAGTATATATGTAAAAATAATCACTGTATGAATTTAAAATCTCAGATTACTACATAAATAATTATATTACTAATATTAAATATATACTGCTATTACAATTCTAATCTTAATATAATGATAATACACACAAATGCTAGAACACTGTCTATGTTGGTCTCTTTGTAATAGTATATAGCTTGACCAGTTATATAATATGTTGATTATACCCAGTCTTTCATAGTTTTATATATACTTAATTTATTTCGATATTTATAGCAAATTTATAGGTATAATATGAACCCGTAAATAATACATATATTGATAAAATAACAATATTGTGGTATTATATCAATATATATAATATATGATATATATATACTATCATTTAATTAATGAATTCAATATCCTATAACTAGCAACTCATATATATATGTATATTATGTTAGATTTTTTAATACATAGGACCTAGAGCATCACTAGATATATTACATTTTACTCTAGTATATAGCTTAATTCAGTCATATGACTACTTATATAATATATCATATACTCACTAGTATGCCAAATGTTTACCCTCGTTATTGTTCTGATTTTACTTAATAAATTTTCTTACACATTTAAACACTTTTTATTACACCATTAACATTTTGTAAAACTTTGAATAAACACAATTGTTAAAGTTCCGCATCGAATACTTGCATACGGATTGTTAATCTTCTCCGAATCATCCAGGCGGGCTTATATTTATAGATATATATATATTTGCCTAACTAGCTTTCGCCCTTCGCTATGGTGGGAGTGTTTCCTCAGGGCTAGATGGCGATCCAATCCTCAGCTGCACCGTAAGCGACAGCAGGAAAATAAATCTCTCGAATAATGTATAATGGTAGACTGGCTATAAATTTTGCATAGTTGGCTTGCCTTTTCCGTATTATTTTTTTCTTTTTTTTGCAGAAGTACTGTATCCTATTCCAGTACCACATGAGTTAACGCTGAATCACTGTCATTGTATTTAGTGAACAAGGTGTTCCGAAACTTTTTATATCAATTATAATTGATTTCAATGTATCTTAGAGTGCTAGGGTGGCTATACCGAGTCGACGGTGTGTCAGAAAGTAAATCCAGCAAAGAACGCTGTGTTTACTATTGATGTTTACCGGAGACAAACGTCGTGAACATTGATTTTCGTGAATTTTCCCTCATTAGACCCGTCGAGAGCTACCGGGGAAGTTTCGAATTATCCAAAAAGCTGGTGTCATATTTGTGTGATATGCACCGTTCCCTCGAAACAAATCAAATGTTGTATTCGGTCGCCCCAACAGTAAAGCCTCCAAGATTAACAGTCTCTACAGGGTATGGAATATACTCATTCTATGTGATCGCTGCCGTCCAGGACACCCCAAATACGGTCAATAATGATTTTTGCGGAGGAGAAGATCTCATTGATGTTAAGGAATATGGAAAAATCTCAAGCCCAATTCACAACATTTATAGCTAGGTCCTAAATTTCCCGATCTTTGACGTTTTCGTTCTACGCGTAGACGCCTCTACCCTGAGAGAAGCCTCCAACCACATAGGGTGCCCGAAAAAGCTGTGATCAGCCCACTATATTATCGTATATCATACTCCCTGAAGTTGAGAAATAAAATGAGATGATAGCCCTCCCAAGAACTGTATAATACACTCTGTTGCTACTCCCAATAAGATTTGAAATTGTAGTGGGTGTAATAAAAAAGGTTTAAATATGTAATAGAGATATTTATTAGAGTAAGCCCACAAACTAGAGGCAACAATTTTTCCATAAAGTATTTTCACACGAACGTGTTAGCCCTCTATGTTTATAAAAATTTAAATGTTATTCTACCCCGGTAAACTATAATTTTTATTGAAAAGTATTATTTTTCTACTAAATATTCTACTTTCTTGCTTGATACTTTATACATAGTCTAGTCATTACGGTATCTAATATATATAACTATATATATATATATAAGTGTAAGAAAAAGTGTTTAAAAATTTAAATTTACCTTAAAAATATAAACTCTTTTGAAATCAAAGAAGAACCGATGCTTAACCTCCTCTCTTTTATATTGTACTCCTATTGTTGTATTTTAAAAAAGCATTAATTGATTTAGTTAATATAGCCTTCAAAACAACGTGTCGGTTATAACTTGTGCATTGTTAGATGTTAACATTAATTTTAATTTTAGTATTTATACTTTAATTTTTTGTATTACCTGTTTTTTTTTCTTTTAACCTTTTCCTTTTAATTTCTCATGATATCACATGTTATATTTTACAGAAAAATATATAACTTAACGTATCCTAAAATACAAACACGGAAACTATATCTAAGATGTAATAATATATAAGAACAGAGCCCAGGCTCCATCACTCTCCAAAGGTTCAAGACGGTAATTCGTATTGGGGCCCCCTTGGTTTCTAATTATTGCGGCAAAATGAACTGCTACCCAACATAGTCCTATCCTATTCCTAGAAAGTTTCGGGGGAGACTCAAATAATATTGCCTTTTGTAATCTTACATTTTTTTCTAAAAATATGCCTCTCAAGTAAATCTATCCTATAATAAAAGTATATAATTAATTCCTTTGTTTCGTCAAATTTTATCATTTTCACTATCTTTGTCTTTATTTCTTAATTTAAAATAACATTGATCGTGCCATATTTAACAATAGAGACTCACAAAAATTTCTGATACTATTCATGTAAAGATATTTGGGCTGGTAATGTGAGTATACACCCACAAGATGTTCAGAGCGAAAGTGATTAGCCAAGTGCAATAACTGAGAATCACAAACAATTGGATTGTAAATATGTATAGCACACTCAGCAAAGATGTATTATAATTCTTTAGTTTCCTTTTACTCTTATGCAATCATTAGAGTATTGGAGATATCATTTATTATTTTGTATATATTGGTAATATATTTGTGGAACTCCTATTGGTTTCAGGTATATTTCTTAAATTTTGTATTTTCTATATAAAATATTTATATCTTCTCATTATTTATTTCTACTATATTATATTTATTTTCTGAAGCTAAAAATTGTACCACATTGTTTGAACCGTACAGCGAAGGATTTTGTTGTATGTTTCGAAGATGTATTTGCGAGGATAATTATTGAAACTCATCATTTTGAAGTGTAAGTTTGTACGGTTTCCAGAAGAAAAGCAACAAACAAAAATTATAATCTGAATATATATATATACTCTAATTTTTTGGTTAATTTTTTATACATAAAGTTAACCAAGAGTTTATAAGTCCATTAGGAAAATTTCATCTTGGAGTCACATGAATAGAAACACGTTTCTTCTCTACGGTGTCTACGGTATGTTCAGCAGAACTTGTTGTGCTGGACCGGCACTAGAACTTGATAGGGATATTTATGCTTTCAAGAAACACATTTTAATTATAGATGGTGATGTTAAATCAATTAATTGTTTAGTCATTAATTACTGCACACTAGTGGTGACTAATTATATACATAACTACGTAACTATATACCTGTTAATCTATATTATTCCCGGTATACTGCTTATCATAATACTATATATACCTATTTTAAATAATCCAAACATGTCTGCAAATGAATTTAATTTCATTGACGAATAAATAAATATGTTGATAATCAAAGTAGTATTATATATATATAACACCTACCCAGTAAGCTTACAATGGACCGCACTAACACGACACCGTAGACTACCTAACACCCGCCTACTTAATAGTACCAGAATCACAAAACCAGATGCCACATCGGTCAACCCTTATTGCACATTACTCCTAGTCCATTCTCGACAGACTAGTAACTACTACACGCTTCTCCATTCACTCGTGTATTTTAATCTTAGTATATTGTTTAGTTTATGGTAACTTAGTACTTTTTAGACGTATTTAGCTATCAACTACATCTAGAGTATTTACACAGCTGATGTTCCGAAATGGATAGTGACTTCGTGCCAAATATTCATTCAGAGAGCCTTCACCGTAATACTCGGCGCTCGACTTCATTTGACTTCGCGGATCTGTATAATAACTTTAAAGGCATCGGTTTATGTAATATCCCTTCGAGTACTGTGTAGTACAATCTTCCTACTTGTAAGAGAACATGCGATAGCGTGTCGGCCCAATCTTCCTCATCAATACATAGCTGCTGTAAAACAAGCGAAAAAAAAAGATTTTCGGACGCATGTATCGCCTAATTTAGAAACACAAATTTCGGTAACCCAAATTATAATTACAAAATTTAATTTAGCTCATAAAAACTTGAATACCTCATATTTGATTATATATAAATATATCATCATTTTAAATAGATCTTACCTTCTTATTTACAAGATTCCCTATCCATACTATAATATATAATATATATATATACTACGGTATATATATATATAGTGTACTACCAATATATCATATATATATATATTTATATATTATATTAATGTATAATTAAATATTTAAGATATACTATACTTACTAATCTATAATTATAACCCCCTATAATATTATATAATATATAATATATTATATTACCATAGCTACTTATATAGCTCACTACGTTCATACTATAACGTATTCATATATATACTACCTACTCCTATGATACCAGCTTGAATAACAGAAAGTACGCCCAGTACATAGACTTCACACCATTAATAACTAATCTTTACTCAATTATCTACTAACATTATATATTATATAGCTACTACTTACTGAATATTACTATTATATAACCTTATTATATAAGTACTTGTTTAATATTACTATAAGAATTGCTTACAATAAAATTGGTGATCCCTAATGAATCTATACTTAAATAATCATCGATATTCAAACTGATTAGCAGAAAATTCTCAAAAATATACACAACTCTTACCTTATTATATCGAACCTATATTTCATACTAGTATTCATCACATCTATATTAAACCTTCTTCATTTTCATCATCTGGTTGTACAAATATTATCAGTCTGCACATTTTTGGGTACGAATGTGAATTCCATTTCACATTTTACATCTTTATTCTTAACTTTTTTTCTGACGTCATTTTCTAAAATAATAAAAATCTTCTTCTTTCTTCTCTCTGTTAGGCCTTCATCACTATAAATGATATCCAAACCAGGAAACAAAAACCACGTTCTAACATAAGACGAAGACCGCGGCTTTTGGCTCGTGCTCTAGTCACTCAAAAGGCAACAATTCTATTGTCTTGTTTTTATTGCAAATGGAATGTATCAAATTTTTATCTTATTCCTTTCCTAATATAATTAGAGCTGAGGAACATAATTAATAATAATGAATACTCACACCTTGCACCTTGAAATATTCACTCCATTTATTTTAGTCTTCATTCGAATTATTATGTCATTCATTATTCATAACTATTATTACTTGACTCATCTTTATATCTCATTACTCTCATTAACTTCTATTCACTTCATTATTATATTAATACTATATCTCATTCATCCTAGATTCTATTTATTATCTAATCTGTATTATGCTTCAGAGATTTACTATCTATTATTATTGTCATTAAATTCCCTTATCATTATTATTTATTATTTTTTATTTAAATGAATGAAAAAGGAAGTAATATATGAGCTGGCTTTGAAACTGATTCTTCGAGTGCCAGAAACTCAATCGCTCACAATACATCGAATGTTGTATACCCCGTCTCTTCGTACATCAATGCCTCCTACTTAGCTAGTTCCTATTAAAGCGCTGTTGATCAAGCCAAACTAGTCATCGAATATCCACTCACGACCTGCAGGTGCACAATCCGAAATAATTTTTGTCACAAAAGCCCCCACAGAAGAAATGCTAACTACATCTAACTAATATTAACTTATAAAATTATCTCTGTTTATTGAGAATCAAATCTCTTGATCCCAAAACAACTTATTTGAGATATAGTTGATATATCTTAAAAAATTGCTCTCTAATAATAGACTATTTATTCAGCGATGTACAATAACAAAAAAAAAAAAAAAAAAAAAAAACAAAAAAACAAAAAAAAAAATTGCCACAATATACACTTTAAAATATTATACGGCCACAATTTTGACAAATTTCCTGTTATAGAAGTGTGCGGACGAACCCTTTTCTTTATTAACATAGTTGTTCTGCACCTTCAAAGAATAAAAAAAGGTTCGAAATGCCAGTATATACCTTGCCCTATGAAAAGCCGTCTCACTATCTTCAGTATATCTATTGTCTACTCACTTGTTTAAGTATATTAACTGTGCACATTCCATCAAGGAGTTCAAAATAATATCACTGGATAAATGACTTTCCAATCAAGTGAATTGTGTCAGGTTATGCTCTCAGTAACTACTTATCATCTAGAAAACAAGGTTGTTAGTGAGAAGAACACTGCGAGAGAATTTACCTTGCTATGTGAGAATACACATTAGTATAGAGTTGTAGCTATAATATTGTGCATTATATCGGTAGTGTGATATACGTACATAATATTTTACTGTCTTATATTATTCAAACTACTCCACAACTATCGATACTCCACTCCCCGCTACCGACCGAGATAACCACTGAACCAAGACGTTTACGTAACGTAAGCACGAATTAACGGCGAGAGATAAACATATGTGTAATGATTTGATCAACAATGTATTCTCCTCCCAGCTCACGCTATCAATCTTTATTACCTACAGGCTACCATAATATCTAGCATCACACATAAATAAGTATTATCGGCGATTGATGGTGACTTTCTCCGAAAATCAAAGGCATATCCTCCGATCTCGCGAGCCACATCTCACCCAACACAAAACATTATTCAGTTTATCCCAGAAAGCAATTTCTCTTACAATTCCAAACACTTTCCACGCAAATCTTTTTCACTATTACAGCACTCCGGTTTATGAATTATTTTCTGGGTCTAATAACTATATCTGCGTGGTAGCAAAGACTTGCTCTTCGGTCTACTATGATATACAGTCTAATAGCACCAAAAGCCAAACATGGCCGGAATCATTTACGTCTACACCTCGAAAGCTAATATGTATAACTCACAGCGCTAACACGACCCTCATCCTGCTATCACTAATACGCTAATAGCCAGCCCCGGAGTGCTACCGATTTCGCGGACTACTTATCACATAACGGACCTAACACACCTCCGCTGCCGCCTATATCATCCTATATCTTATTATATATAATATAGATAACCTCATAACAGCCCGATCTAATTATAATATATAATTACAATATAATAATTCGGAGCTGACGGACCTACTCACATATAAGAATATATACCGGATCAAGCTACGATTCGGAACGTATTGTGATCGTATAAATTGAATAATCGACATAGGTTTACTAAAATACACTTTTAGCTACTTATTTTCGTAATGTCGATTTTAGAGTTGCGTCACTACATTCTCACGTACTCTATATAATATATATATAAATATTTTATGAACTTAATATGTACTTTATATGCTCAACCACCTACTATTAACCATATTTTTTGTACTATCTGAGGTTCATATACATATCGTTATATAGATAACATAAAATAACAACCCATGGTAAAATTAACTATATATTATATGTCCACACCGACCCCTTATATAACTCTGATATTCCAGATGATTTCTGCAGACTATTTATAATAATCTTCTGTAATAATATCTCATATTATACTCGGAATATGATATATTATATATATATATAGGGTTCATGTGAATTGAATATTACGTGAATGAAATTATATATACTTAATATATATACCATAAATTACTATATATTAATTACTATATTAATATGCTACGTATATAAGCTGACGAATCAGCCACCATTAGTATCACACCCGCCTCCGTACGCCATAAGCGTATAAGGATACTAGGTGTTAATTATATAATTAATTAATACTTATATTATAATATATATAGTGTATATATAGTCTATGATAATTTACCAATAAGTCTTACATTATATTTTAATTATATTATATATAATAGAGTATATATATTTATTATATACTAATTATAATATATACTTTATATAATATAGTTAATATATATGTAATATTATTCTTAATTATAAATTATTAATAGATAATATAATAATATAATTAATATATATATATTAAGACACACTAATCTATATACTTATATATAAATATCATAATTTTATATAATATATTCTATTATGTCGATTTACCTATAGTGATAATATATATATTATATTTAAGTAGTATTAATATTCATATATATGATATATATTGTATGTAAATATATATAATAATATATTATATAATATATATATTATATTGATATATATATACTACTATTGGTTAGTTATAATATAGTAGTGAGTTATTTATATCCTCACATACAAATAACCCTACAGTCATAGTTCGACTTAATACAGTACCTGATAGAACTATCTATATCACGTAAAGTATATATTATATCCTACTATTTTTTATACTATTATATCCTTAATATGGAAACAAAAAGAATGGAACAACAATAAATATTTATCTATATATAATGTATTTATATAAAATATTAATCTAGTTACAGTCATACATATCACCAGTAGCGGAACCTCCTCAAAAACGGAAATAAGTACTACCACTTATAAGAAATAGACCCTAAACAAACTTTATTATAGACATATGTGCAACCTCCTACAAGGCTCCGATTCTTACTTCACGTTATTGATAATATATCAATTAGAACTATACGCACGTCTTTTTGATAAAGAAGTACGAAATGTCTGCAAATGGCTCCTCCAAATGATGACTCTCATTGCCTACGCACATGCCTGCTAAAGGCCGAACCAAATGGAGCTCGGCCAACACGATCACGAAAACAGTTCCACTTTGAAACATGTCGAAATTGTCTTTCCGATTCCCAATTCAATGCATATTATGCGTTCTTGGTTTGAGCTCGATAAACTCGGTCCTTAGAGATGATCCCTAGTAAAAAGAAGTCCTTTGTTGGCGTGAGATACTGGGGGAGCAACGCCGCAGGTGTTGAATCCAATTACATACCCCATATGTCTAGAGTCACATGTGTTTCGCAACGCGATCAGCATGAGCGACGGTGCTTGCTGACTTAGTTCGTGAGATGTAGTGCTGATCCGGGTGCTCCCATCTTGGCTTGAAAACGATAAAACGCCTCTTCTCGGATCCGTATCACCAAGCATCTCGTCATGTGTGGGACGACCGACTCCCTGCAGGCGCCAAAGGTGTTACAAACACTGCCATTAGAGTAGGCTCTGTCCATTATCACTACCGCGCCGTTAAAAAATAAACGGTCATCCATGACATGCACCCAATGCTGAAATCCACGCATATACATACTCATCTAGCCTACTGGCGTACGGTTTAAATGGTTGTTCAGCCTTTACCAGCCATGGGCTTTACACAGGCCACAGTCATGGTGCAATTATGGCGATTAATCGAACCATAAACGTAAAAAGGTGACCTCATAGCTCCAGACAATTACTTTGAGCGGAAACCTGCATCTTATGGGGCAATTTAGCCAGTACCCATTCACCAAAATCTCGATAATCTCTCCTCCATGCATTTCCGGTCCTTCAGTAAAGAGAGCGTGGAGTAGATTCGTGAGTCCCAATGTAGCAAATTTCACAGACGTTAGACGCTTCAAAGGTGCGGCGAGGATGAGCAGCGCTATCTTTTTAGATTGGTGCGTCCCGGAACACAGCCCGCGACCCCCCCTTTGTACGTCTTAGAGAGATTTCTGTGTGGGATACGGAATGAGGTTTCCAGATGTACCCTGCTCTTCCTTGTAGGCAGGAGTATAGTACGACTCAAATGCCAGGCCTGTCCCCGTGATGTCTAGTAACGTTTCTTGTTGCAACGTTGTGAATAACGGGGTGTCAGGAATACATGCGTTGACCGATATCACAGAATTACTTTCTACACGTTACGCACAACATTCCTTGTCCCTTCTTCTATGGTACACTAAGCGGAGCAAATAGTCGGAGATGGCTGTTCTATGGTAGCGGTTTATGAACCCCCTTCTGAGCCCGTTCTTGCACTTCCCGGCTGGCGTATTCACAGGATCTGGTCTTATGCATTAGAGGACCATACTATTTTACTCCTATTCAATAGTATTAGAGTGTAGACATGCTCCTGCCATTCTGTGTACATCAAGTAGCACACGACTTGAAAAACAAAAAGTCAAGTCAATGTGTATAGTACATTTTTTTGAGACCTCCATATACAATTATAGTTATACGCACTATTATATCATACTATCACTATCTATATAATGTAATACCAGTATCTAATATTATAATATTATAATGATTAGTATTATATATATTAGTTTACCTTAAAATACTATCATATTATCGATAATGAATACTATACTCTATATCTAACGCTATATATGTACAAATACTATATAACTTAACTATTAATATCATTAACTCTAGTGTAGTGAGTTTACTATATCATATAATTTAAGTTTACTATATATATTAATTTAATGTCATAAACTGTTATGGAAATGGAACCATGATTATGGTTAAAATATTATTTATAGACCTCTATCCAAACCCCGAATATCATAAACTATTTCTTTGAAAAGCTAAAATCATATTTTAATTTAGAATAATTAATTGAAAAAATATTTTGTTTTAAACCCCTTTTTATTGTTTATTATTGTGTTTTAAACTTGGTACCAATTTTGCGATTGCACTTGTACATACACTGGGAATTACTAAGGTATTTAGAGTACATATAAGGTTGCATTTTAGATCATAGTCTATAGCAGCGGTAATGCCCTTAGTAACCTAAATAATACCGTATATCAATACCTCGAACCCTAACACGCTGACTCGATGCGAACGACGCTATATATAACAGCTGAATAATAAACCTAATATGGTACCAAATTACATGACCTCGACGATGCCACTGATATAATACCACAATCACGATTATATTAAATAACAAGTGTTGCCCATCAATGTCACCAATAAGCAGTTAAGTTCCAGTTAAAAATATATATTAAAATAAGTACGAATAACCTATAATATAAACTATAGTCGTAAAACACGGTATTTATGTTTATTCACTGCTCATCATTGAATTACACGATATTTCGTATTTATATTTTTGTATTTCATAGAAAAGCGAGAGCATAGCGCAGTCTAAAGTTTGGGTAGTTTAAGAAGATACTATTCGACAGAGCGAAAGGATAGATTAAATTTGGTGTGCCGAAAAAGAATGAGTGATATAATGAGTACTCCCACTATAAAGCTCTCCTTAAAGTAATGAAGGCATGGATAACTCGACTATAAAGTACAGGTTTAGGAAAGGAATATAGAGTATATTTTCATCTGTACATATTAATGATTGACATGGCATTAAGGAAGTTGACGACTAAGTATTCTTATAAATAAAACAGTTCAACACTACTTTAGTGTGACACCATGAAGATTGGAGAGAAGTTTAGTTCAGAGTTAGGAGATTATACTATAATATATATAATTAACTAGATTATAGTATGAGGAATTTTAGTTAGGATTCGGTAACTAAACCTATTGCGATTCTCCTCTAAAG
>JABUQX010059379.1:0-2500 GCA_015478945.1 Trachelipus rathkii | reverse complement strand
AATAATTACTGAAATTGTTTATGTTCTTAAAATATATATCGATATATTTAATAAATGGCATCTGTAAATACGATATATTTTATAATTCAATACCTTAGCAAGAGCGATACTAAACGCTTTCTCGTAGGAAGATTTGAAAGTAAGTATATGAGTCTTGCAGTTAAAGGTACATACATGTATATTATCAATCGTTTCATAGAAATTACTATAAAAAATAAACAATTTTAGAGATATGTCGTTTATTTTACTAATTACATTTTCTAATTACATTGGGACAAAAGTTAATAAACTATAATGGCGTTATATTAATTCTTATATTTTTTATAAGCAATTTACAATATTATTTAATATATATATATAATATATATATATATATATATATATATATATATATATATATATATATATATATATATATATATATATATATATATATATATATATATATATATATATATATATGGAACAAGGTTGTAGTCTCTCGCTGCGCTATTTTTCAAAGTCGAAAACTTTTCTAAGACAAAATATAGATATATCGATATAACAATATATCGATTGAAAATTTATTCATCTATAAAAGGTATGATCGTATTTTATTTTAGTCAGTTGTAAAGCAGCTTTTGTTGGTAAGGCGTCACAACGAATTTAAACTTTTCTGAAGATTACTCATTGCTTGCGTTTTTACAACATTTTAATTTGATATTGGAGGACTTTAAATGAAACAAGTGCAATAGAAATCGTGATATTATTAAATATAATAATAAATGGATAAACTTATGATTCTTTCTGACCTCAATCTATGTTTATTAAATATCAAATATCAAGCCCTATAGGGAATAATCGAGATTGGTTAACGTGGCTTGTATTCATTATTAGCATTATTGGAACACTCAAATATATATATATATATATATATATATACCTATATATATAACATATATATATAATAACTCTTTCTTTCTTTCTTATACTTTCACTCTCTCACTATACTTATATATATATATATATATATATACATATACAACCCACACTCATTTTTTAGATCCTCAACCATGCAGATCAAACATATTTTACATCTTTCTTTTTTATGAAACAATATGAATTAAGTTTATTGGTGAAAATAAAAATGTGAAAATGGATTTTAGTTTAGTACTGTTGCAACATTTTCAATAAATAATGGATATAAAGGTTTGTGTTTTTGTTAGAAATAATGTGAAAAAAACAGAAACAGTTTCAGGGTAGTAACTACTTGAAATATGAAGAACATTTTCATAAATTTCACTACAAAAAATACTTACTATAAGCTCAACAAACGAAAAAAGTCCTTTTCAAATCAATTACTCAGGTCCACCTCAGATCAAAGAAAGGTATATATTAATATGCTGTGACAATTCACACCTAAAAGTTCTTCAATATATATGAAAAGTATTAAAGAACTGCTCTTACAAAAAAAATATATTTCCCAGACACTAACTCCCCAGGCTCTGCAAATTCCGAATGTTTATAACATAAGTGCAATTCTTGCTGAAGGAATTTTTATATAGAGGGAATCGATCAGTGGGAACAGGAAAATATATCAACATGACTATAACACAGAAACCGATAACCTAAACTCTGCCCTCGTCAAACTTAGAAACAGTCTCAATCATCATATTAACATAAAAAAAAATCACCAGATCGTACAAAAAAATGACAATGTATTTAAACGAAAATTACAAAAACATGATGATTTAACATTTACTACAAAGCAACAATATAATAGAAGGTGAAATAAAGATAGATCCCATCCTTAATAATATACTGTTAACAATTAACTGGTTTGAAAAATCATTATGAAAAGTTTAAAGACAACCTTGATTAAAATATACAGTCAGTGAACAACATTCCTCAGAGGTTTTCTCCCCCTATCCTTCTATTGATTTAAAAGTATTTATTAAAAATGGAAATAAATTTTTGTGTTAAAGTAAATATTTTTTAGGGATTAAGTTTGATATATATATATATATATATATATATATATATATATATATATATATATATATATATATATATATACTCTATACTATATATATATACTCTATAACATATATATATACTAATATTATGTATGTATATGTATAATATGTATATAATAATATATAATGTATATAATAATATATACATGTATATATGTAATATATGTATATATGTATATGTATATAATAATATATATGTATATAATAATAAATATATATATATATATATATATATATATATATATATATATATATATATATATATATATATATATATATATATATATATATATATATATATATATATATATATCTATATAGAGAGAGAGAGAGAGAGATAGATTATATCGATATCTATCCATATATATATCGAAATGTATCGATATCGAGGAACAGCTTGAGGACAGGATCATAAACCTTTCCATATATATATATATATATATATATATATATATATATATATATATATATATGTACTTTGTCTA
>JABUQX010059378.1:15000-19548 GCA_015478945.1 Trachelipus rathkii | reverse complement strand
ACATGCTTGAGTTGGGAATCGTTCGACCTTCCAAGAGCAGTTGGGCTGCACCCTTACACCTTGTCCCTAAAGCTACCCCTGGGGACTGGCGCCCCTGTGGAGATTTTAGGGCTCTCAACGCGATTACTGTTCCAGATCTATTCCGTCCCTCACATCCAGTCTTTCACGTCCCACCTCAGTGGTGCTACAATATTTTCCAAAGTCGGTCTGGTCCGCGCCTATCACCAGATCCCTGTAGCACCCGAGGATGTTCACAAGACTGCCGTGATTACACCTTTCGGTCTTTTTGAGTTCTTGAGTCATTTTTCCCTGTGTATGTTTAATAATCCTCATATAAATAGTGTGTAAGTCGTACACGCCCACTCCAATCACTATATATATATATATATATATATATATATATATATATATATATATATATATATATATATATATATATATATATATATATATATATATATATATATATATATATATATATAAATTAATATATTTTAAACTGTGTATGTAAATTATTGGAAGAAACAAGAATCAATTTTATCTGAAAGCTTAACTTTTGAGATGAAATAACTGCATTCTTGATTCTACCAATAATTCTAATTTGTTGATAGTTATTATTATTATTATTATTATTATTATTATATTATTATTATTATTATTATTATTATTATTATTATTATTATTATTATTATTATTATTATTATTATTATTATTATTATTATTATTATTATTATTATTATTATTATTATTATTATTATTTGTGTATACAATTTTACGCTGAAACGAATGTAGTAGTATATATATATATATATGATATAGAGTGAGTTAGCAGCAGAGCAGAGAGAGAGTATATATATATATATATATATATATATATATATATATATATATATATATATATATATATATATAGTATATATAGTATATAGCATATATATATATATATATATATATATATATATGTACATATATATATATATATATATATATATATATATATATATATATATATATATATATATATATATATATATATATATATATATATATATATATATATATATATATATAATTTTTATGTAAAATTATATATATATATTTAAAATAATAAAAGCGATTTTATTTTGCAATAAGAGGAAGCTCGATTTCTCAATGGATATTTGCCTTTTTCTTCTGTTTTCATTGAGACTATTTATTTTAATATGATTTCCTCTTTCGTTAGCAGGGTGGTAAATCCCGCCTATTCTTCTGTTTATAACTATCTATTTGTCTTCTGATTTCAGGTGAAACCTGTATATATATTTCGTCTTTCTAATTGTGCTATCTTGTCATTGGACGGCTAGGTAAACTAGTATACAATCCCTCATATAAAAACTCGTACGCATCATTTTTCCGAACCTTTCTCCCATCTTTGCTCACAGGTCTTGGATGTATATTTTCGGTTGGTCATTCTGAAATCTAAATCTCGCTATTGCAATTGTGTTGTGATCAGTAATGTTATGTCGTTCATACAAGCTAGCATATATTAAGTGTTGCGAGTGTAAATATTATATTTTTAATTTATACTGTGGTTTCCTGAGTCAATTTTAATGTTTTTTTTATTTTATATGTTCTGATGTGCCTAACCTAGATGTATTTATCAAGTGATAAATAATATTTTTCAATTCTTCTGTGGTGATATTTTTTATGTGCGTTTTCTATGACGGGATTAGATGCACAGCAGACGCCTTCTCACTCACATTAGTCTAGACATTGATGTAACAAGGTAATGTGTTTAAAAGTAAAATATTTCTATTACAAATCATTTTAATAATATTATTTAATAATAAATATAAAGAACTTGAAATATATTTTATGCTACGAATATTTATTATTTCATTTTGATTTCAAATATATAAATGTTTCATAATTTAATCTTCTGTCTTCAACGGAATATTAAATTACGAAAGCGGGATACTCAAACAGCTGATTCTGAAGCACACAAACTATACAAACATTTTTGCAACTATTTATTTTTAAAATTATTTTGAGGTAAATATAAAGTCTGGTTCTTAAAAGTAATTCTCTATATATTTTTACATTAATAATTTTATTTATTTTATATATTTATTCAATATCTATCTATCTATCTATATATATATATATATATATATATATATTATATATATATATATATATATATATATATATATATATATATATATATATATATATATATATATATATATATATATATATATATATATATATATATATATATTTGGTAAATATATCATTTTTGAGTATATTATTTTAAAGAGTGTGGTTACATATTTGTTTATTTATTTTATTAAAATATTTAATTTTTCCACGTGTGTGTTAATTGATTATTTATTTATTCAATTATTTATTTTGCTTAAAAGTTGAGAGTTATTTATGAAGGTATTGCGTTGAATCCTGACGAGATCCTCAGGTAATATTTATTGGTAATAAACACTGCTGTCTTCAGTTGACTCTTGGTACAAAAAGAACTCGGCGTCCATTATAACACTTCTCCTCATCTCCACAGCATTTTGTTGGTAGGTTTATTTTTGATAATATTTATTTGAGTATACAGGTCATTGCCCTATCCAACGGGAGGTCAGATTACTGTTATATTATAGGACGGAATCCCAGCGTTTTTAGATGACTATTTGTCTTGGGGGCCTGGCCACGGATTGATCGAAAGTTGGAAGAGTAAGTAGACAAAATTGTCATTTATAACCTGACAGATACTATCTCAGCTCTCATCCAGTTCATTGGAACTACACACACCACAAACGTTTTGTTACACTACTTCCTTATCCAATCAATCGCAATCTTACTGCTATTATTGGTCCTACATCGACGACCTGCTTATAGCTTCCAACTCTGAAGAGGAACACAAGGGGCACCTTTCTATTGTCTTCTCCAGACTGAACGAATACGGTATCCACATCAGCCAGGAGAAGTCCCTTTTCGGTGTACCCTCTCTCACGTTTCTTGGCCACACAGTCTCTTCTGAAGGTGTTCACCCCTTCAGGAGCGTGTTGCCGCCATTCGTACTTTTCCTTTACTCGAGAAGCAGAAGCAACTGAGGCTGTTTCTCAAGATGCTGAACTACTACCATCGCTTTCTAGCTGCAGCAGCTGCTGTCCTTCGTACTCTCACAGAGCTCCTCCGCCCGAAGAAAAGAGGTGTCTCGGTCAAGGTAGAGTGGACGGAAGAAGGTCGTATTGCTTTCATTTCTGCAAAAGACGCACTCTCGGACGCAACTCTCCTTGTCCACCCACATGACTACAACAACTCGCGTTCAGGTTGATGCCTCCGATTTCGCGGTCGGAGGCGTCCTGCAGCAACACCTGAATGGTTCTTGGTCTCCTCTTGCCTTCTTCTCGAAGAAGCTACAGCCTGCGGAAACCCGTTACAGCGCCTTCGGCAGAGAACTGCTCGCATTCTACCTGGCAGTCAAACACTTTAGATACTTTCTGGAAGGTCGGAAAATTCACATTCTCGCAGATCACAAGCCGATCACCTTCGCCATGGCATCTCGAAATGAACGACACTCGCCGAGAGAAGCTCGTCATTTGGAATATGTTTCTCAGTTTACGACAGACATCCGCCACGTCCCAGGTATGGATAATCTCACGGCTGATGCACTTTCACGCATCGAGATTACCCCCATATCTTCACTCCCCAGCATCAACTGCGAGGACATGGCTACTACAAAGTCATCAGAAGAACTCTCTCTTCCCCAGGACTCTTCGTTGCAACTCAGGTGTATTTCTCTTCCGGGCATTCAGAAGAAACTCCTCTGTGACACGTCTACTGATGCTTCCCGTCCTTTCGTTCCTTCTGCTTTCCGCAAACCTGTTTTTCTTGCTCTTCACTCTCTTTCTCACCCCGGTATCGCGGCCTCTCAAAAGCTGATTACAGCCCGCTTTGTGTGGCCCGGTGTTAATACCGATGTACGAAAATGGACTCGTGAATGCCTTCCTTGTCAGCGTTCTAAAGTGCACAGATACACCACAGCCCCTCTCGGGGAGTTTCTCCCTTCTGAAGAATGTTTTGAGAAAGTACATATCGACATTGTTGGTCCCCTTCCTCCTTCTGATGGGTATCAATATATTCTCCTCTTAAAACTGCCACTGCCGAAGTCATAGCTAAAGCTTTCATGACTCACTTGATTGCGCGTTTCGGCGTACCACTTACTGTGACCACTGATCAATGTAGACAATTTGAATCTTTCATTTGGAGAGATTTCATGCGCTTCCTGGGTTCTGAGCGCATCAGGACCACCAGCTTTCATCCGGCTTCAGATGGGATCATAGAAAGGTTTCATCGCCAGCTTAAGGCATCTTTGGCCGCTTACCCCCAACATGATCAATGAACTGAGGCTCTCCCTTTTGTACTTTTGGGCATCCGCTCCGCCCTCAAGGGAGATCTTCAATACACAGCCGCGGAACTAGTCTATGGCTCTCCCTTGCGCTTGCCAGGTGAATTCTTTTCTCAATCTTCTCCTTCACCTTTGTCGGATCCTCTCTCCTGCTT
>JABUQX010059378.1:0-5000 GCA_015478945.1 Trachelipus rathkii | reverse complement strand
GTTTAATCACACAGCTAAAGAATTAACTAAAGGTAACCGGCTCTAACTCACACCAAGAGAGGAAGATGCCACAAACCAAAGACAAAGAAGAGGGGGGGGGGGAGGGGAGGGGGAGGGGCAAGAAACCTGAAGCAAACTACACCGACCTACCAAAATAACGAATTGTGAAGTTAGATCGCATTCATATGTTCGTGTTCGCGTCCGTTCGTATTCGTATATTCACGAAGACGATATCAAAGTGCGCAGTCGCTATACGTGCTTATCGCTTTGAAGTAAGTCCTATCATTTTAACCAAACCAACTTAAAAGAAAAATTTGTAATCAGCATTGACCCTCAAGCCAACCATAAATATCGCGCGATTTGAGTCGCACGTTGCGAGTTTGTATTGTTTACAATGCGATATGAGAGGATATAAATAATGCTCGATAAATGCGCAAATTCACATTACACGCATCTAGCATTGGAGTTAGTTACTGGTTTGGAAGAAAGTAACACTAATAAGACCAAACTATAGGTGAGTGTGGGAAATAATGTAAAGAAAAAAACTGATAGAAGTTATATAGGATACTACCTTATAACCATCTAAAAGAATAGCGAATCTAACTACATGAGAGTTTTAATAACTTAATTTCAATCTACACGCTATATAGGATAACAAAATATATAATAATATATAAATATAATATAAATATATAATATATAAAATAATAATATAATATATATATATATATATTATATATATTATATATATATATATAAATATATATAAATAAATATATATATATATGCGCGCGACTCGTGTGTGTGATGCTGTGTTACCAAGTACTAAACGACAACACTGGTCCGATAAAGAACTGCGTAGAAGTGTTAAAAAACAAACGTCGTCTAGGACAAGTGGACTAGTAATTACTTCTCCAAACTTAACCAATTCAGTCTCTTTACATCGCTTACTTAACTTGACCAAATCTAACTCATAGCGTAAGTATAATATCTCCCTTTATTCGACAAATGTAAACATTAAGGACTAAACTAATAAAACAATGCCTTGCACCTGAATTTGACATCAAACTTCATGTGCTTTCCAATATGTACCTCTTAAATCAAGAAGCCAGCCAGCCTACACCAGCCAACCAGTGAACAGCGTGTCTAATCCAGTGACAGTTCAGTGGTTCCCAATCTTTTGTATGGTGGCGCCACTCACCAAAATATACAAGTACTTTTGGCATTTTTAACTTTCCAATATATATATATATATATATATATATAAATAATAATATTATATATATATATATAGCTATATTATATACTAGAATATATATATATATATAATATATAGATATATTATATTATATAATATATATATATATATATATTACAGGCCCTCTTAACCGCTAGGCAAAACTAGCAAATGCCTAGGCGTGAGAATATGAGGGTGGCCTAGGTGGCTAGAACCCAACAACGAAAGCAAAAAAAATGAAAAAAAACATATATATATATTATATATATATATATATAATATATATATATACTATATATATATATATTATATATATATATAATATATATATAATTATATATAATATATATATATAAATAGTATATATATATATATATTATATTATTTTACATATGCTTTAGGTTGAATTGTTTTTTTCCTAGCTACGATGAAGCGTTAAGAGGCTCTGTATTATATATATATATATATACTATAATATAATATAGTATTATATATATATATATATATATTATATATATATATAATATATATATATATACTATATATATATAATATATATATATATATATATATATATAGTTTTTCAAAACGGGTGCGCGCACTCCTTGGGTGCATCTCAAAATACCAGGGGTGCGCGACTACGTAAGAACCTTAAATTTTATTTTTTTTAGTAATTTATATATATAGATATATATATATATATTAAGAATATATATATATTATATATATATATATATATATAATATATATATATATAATATATATATTATATTATATATAATATATTATAATATATAATATATATTATAATAATATAATATATATATATATATATATACGTAACTAAAAAATAAAATTTAAGGTTTTTCTTCACGCTTGTCGCGCACCCCCTGGTATTTTGAGATGCACCCCAGTTTGAAAACCACTGGACTCTAATCAACTCACTAGTGATAATAATCCACCTCAAACCACAGAAAGAAAAGATTTCTTAAGTCATGATTTGCAGGCTTCTTTAACGGGTTTCGAGAAGAATTTAAAATAAACACCAAGGGAATGAAAATCTATTCCTCGCAAGCACTTTTTTTATTATCTTCGATTATACGGATTAGCTCTCTCTCTCTCTCTCTCTCTCTCTCTCTCTCTCTCTCTCTCTCTCTCTCTCTCTCTCTCTCTCTCTCTCTCTCTCTCATTTTTTTTCTTTCTCTCTTTTTGAGGTAATTTTCCTTTTTATTTTATTACTATTCCACAGTTTCTTTTTTCCCCGTTCCCACACTGATCCTTTTCCCCAAAAAAATCCCTTAAAGCCTTTGTCTAGATAATAAATCCCTCCATCCTTCCCTTCGAGTATTTTACTTTTTATATTTTAAAAAATCCGCTTTATTTCAATAGTAGAATGCTAAATTCTATATACACTTTTAATTTTAATTTAATATATTTCGCTTCTTTTATACACACACACGCGCATATATATATATATATACTATTATAATATATATATATATATATATATATATATATATATATATATATATATATATATATATATAGATATATGACTCAACTCTCCATTCTTCTCACTCTATTTCAAATTGTGAAACCTCGTTTGTATTAGAGTTGCTCTCGTCACACTATCTATTCAATTCTTGGCCATTTGTCGTATTTCTCAGTGGGTGGTAACCGTAATCTTGTGAGGTATCAACTCTTTAAAACTCAAACTTCTTCATACTCACTCTCTAAAAAGTCTAAAACACCTCCCAACTTTCCATCGCCTTTGACGGCTCTAATGTCTTACCCGTAAACAAACATAAACATTCTTGGACTAAACATAAATAGTAATTGCCTTGGAACCTCACATCATTGGGTGCTAAAAATGCCTCAAAAAAAGCCTGGAATTCTTTCAATTGCGTAATTTTTTTCTTCTGCTCAGATACTCCATTTATATAAGGGTTTGCCCCTGCATGAATACTGTTCCCACATTTAGGGTGGTCCGGCTCCACCCTCCTTTTGGATAGAGTTGAATAAGCTTTCTGACTCCTTGACCTCTTTCTATCTGCTCGTGACGGGGCCCTATCTCCTCTTTTCTATAGCATTAACAACGGCAGTGCTCGAGAGAATTGAACTTCTCGCATGCCTCCACCACTGCGTCGCCCTTGTAATATTGGAGACTCCAAGGGATCACTCGTTCGGTTACCTCCTCTTTCCGCTACATACTGTTTTTGGAACTCCTTCCTTCTTCTTATTTTCCCATGCAATATTCAATCTTCCTCATTTAAGTCCTGCGTCTGCGCCCGCCTGAGGAATGGCTTGGCCAAGAGACAGGTGTTTATTTCCATTATTAATTTCTTGTTTTTTACTTTTTGTAATTTTTTTAGTTATTTATATTTGCTCCTCCTTTGAATAAGGGCCATGTCCGTTGGAGGGTGTGGTATTGCATATATTATAGTATATATGTGAGTAGAATATATATACATATATATATATTTAGTATACCTACCATATAGATATATATATATATATAATATTACTAGGATATATATATATTAATACCACCTATACTATATATTTATATATAATTATATATATATATAATATATATAATATACTATCATATATATACAGATGGGCACGGTACATGAAAATTGGTTGGGCGATACCGTACATCTACTTCAAAAATAGCTGCCGCGAGACCGGTACCGGTACTTTGTAAACCGTATTGGGGCGATACCGGTACTCGGTACTGTATCGCCGGTACATCGATACATCGATACATTTTCATATATGTGGAAAAACAATACTGATAAATGGAATTTCAATAAATAGTTATAATATTACTATAAGGCAAATAGATTTATGTTGTTTCTGTGCTATCTCTTTGTAGATATATTTATATAGCATATATATATATTATAGTTATATTATATATATATATATTAGTATATATATATAAATATATATAATAATAATAATAATATATATATATAATATAATATATAATATATATATATATATATATATATATATATATATATATATATATATATATATATATATATATATATATATACGTAATGATGGCAATTATTTTATTAAATGTTGCAAATAAAAGATGTTTAATTCAATCGAAGATATTTTTGCCTAATTCATTACTAGGTATCGCGATGCACAGTATTGCGAATTCTCATAAACTCCGAATTTTTCAATACAAAACCCGTGGATTCGATCTATTTAATGTCATTCTATGCAGAAATTGATGTAGTTTTCATTGAGACCTTCATCCAAGAATCCAAAACATTTCCTGCAATCCTGCGTGGAAGATATTTGCAGCATATGTGTCACGGGAATAGTTACTACCATAGTTTGTAATACGTCAGAAAGGCTGAATGGGGTAGAAACCCATATAAATCCTCCATGAAAGGCATATCACATTTATGTGTAATATTTAAAATTACATTTGCTACTATTATGAATTTCCAAGTTAATATGACACACTACTCTCGTGGCCATCGTATCCAGTAATAATCGTACAACATCAGGGCAGCACTTACGAATGTATAATCGTGTGTCTTAGCACTGCTATTTAATTTTAACATCCGATAACACTATGCCTAATAATATGTATACAACCCAGGAACTGACGGATATGGTTGAGGCGTTTATTCTTGAAGACAAGAATGCCCACAGAGCTACGGAGGTGTATAGACGGAGATATCCAGATCGTTTGGAACCGCATTCCACTATAATGTACAGATTGTACACAGGTTTT
>JABUQX010059377.1:47500-60000 GCA_015478945.1 Trachelipus rathkii | reverse complement strand
TATATATATATAATATAATATATAGCAAAGAGAGAGTACAACATAGTACTTTAGGTTAGTATACTAGGTAGGTTAGATAGGTAGTAGTTAGTTAGCTTAGGTGGAGTTAAGGTAAGGTAAGGCTTAGGTGTAGGTTACGTGATGTAAACTTATGTACTTTTAGGCTATTAACGTTAAGGAATAACACATCTGTCTTACGTAAATCAATGTAGCTTTTGCCACCATCTGTTATCTAATTGTTGTTTTGGCTTTATGGTCTCTATTACGTTCTTACCATTTCACTAATCCGCTCATACTGTACAAAAAAACATTACCCTTATCCCTTCTATTAACCTCTATGACCATTCACTTAACTCGTCCTTTTTATATTTTCTCACCAAATAATTGTATTTCATTGCAACTTATTTCATATATCATATTACTTTTTTTATCGCTTCATTTTATTTCTTCTCATTTAGAACATTAAAATTTCGCTGATTTCAAAATCTGTATTCAGTTATGTAGCTATCGTAGCTTTTTTAGATACAGGTACATCAAGCTGAAAGCTGATCATAATATATATATAATATATATATAGTATATAATATATATATATATATATATATATATATATATATATATAATATTATATATATATATTATATTATAGTATCTAACCTAACGTAACGTAACCTCTTACCTAAACCCCATTCCCCTTAGAACATCATTAAATTATCATAAGGCTAACCTACAAATTATTTTTATCCGCCTCCCGTTCCGTGTCTCCGTTAAGTAACTTTAATAGAGTATATATATATATGAATATATATAAAATATATATATATATATATAATATATATATTATATATATATATATATATATATATATATATATAATATGATATATATATATATGCCACTTACCCTTAAAAGAAGTTTACATAAAAATTCACGATATCGCAAATCGCATATCCTACTCCGGGCAGCCCCTGCAGTGTACGGTTAGCTAAAAACTCCATAGAACTAGCGGAATAAGTGCCACTGTTGCTTATGTATCATGCTTAATTTATATGTAATTTTAAATTTTTTTTTAATTATTTTTTAAGGGGCTCGAGCCGACGGTGGCAGAGCGGACGAAGCCCCCCCGTCGTTCCCCGCTGGAGCCGAGAACCCTGACTCTTCCCATCCTTTGCGATTAAATCTGGTATTAATTTATAAAAATAAAAAAAGAAAAAAAAACTATGCAACCTTAACGCACTATCAAAGCCTGAAATAAATCGAAAAAAAATGATTGCATCGGTCCTTCTATAATCGGTTAACTTCCTGGTTAAAGGACAAGTCTATATATAATATATAATATAATATAATATATATATAATATATATATATATATAATAATATATAATAATATATAATATATATATATATATATTATATAATATATATATATTATATATATATATAAATATATCAGAGAGATTTCTTACCGTGTTGAATCGGAACGCACTGGAAAAGCAGAAAGAGAAACGGAGAAGAACCAGAAAAGAGTGGAGATTATTCAGAAAGCCTCCAAAATAGTTCTATCTGAAAAGGTAGGAGAAAGCAGATTGATGCCAAGAAACGTAAAAATTCTAATTAAACTAAGTTAATACTACCTTAAATTAGTTGAACATTTCGAATAAAAATCAACAATTATAAAATAATTTAAAACAAGGATTAAAAATTTTAAAACATTTTTGAGGAAAAGCAACAAAATTTTTTATATATGTCCTTTCCGTAAATTCTATTTAATAATGAAAAATTTACAAAAATAATTGAGAAGCTAAAAATTTCAATCGTTCTTTTTGTAATATGAAAAATTAAAGTATTGATTTGAATTATAAAATGAAATTATGAGAAGCAGGTAAATGATTCTTCTCAAAGAAGATATGGTTGTTTCTAGCCGGTCAGGACACATGAAAGATTTTCTCGCATGTTAAGAGCGACAGGGCTAGCACCCGTCCTCCTTTTGCTTGTATTTACTTCCTTGACCAGCGTTGGATCTTATGCGCCTAGAGCAAATCCTCTGGAGAGCTCTGTGAGAACGAGTTTTGAGATGGAAGAAAATGCTAGTTCTACTGAAAGGGCGAAAACCCTACCTGAGAGTGTTTACTCGAGGACTACGTCGAAACCATTGCGCCGAGAAATGTTTTTTCTAGAGTGCTCTAGGGTAAAGAGTTTCGGGCCAAAGAATAAGTGCTCGGACCAACTGACAGGGCGAAGCCCTTCCTGGGAGTTATATATATTTAAATAGTATATATATATAAATATAATAGATAAATATATAATTATATTAATAAATATATATATATATATTTGTATAATGGATGTATTGTTTTTATGTTAAAATAAGCATTTACAGTTTACTCTCCAGGTGGATTCATTTTAATTATATTTCACTATATGATACCAACAATGAATTTCAATGGTAACGGACATGAAATTAAAAAAAAAGAAATTTTAAATAATTTTAAAAATCACATTTATGTTAAATAGTTTTAAAAATGAAATATCTCGAAAAGTTACATACTTACAGAAAAACCAATTACATGTTTATCAGCGTATAAAGCTATTACAAATATGTAAAATAAAAAACAAAAGAAAAAAAATAGGCTCTAAGCCGACGCAGGATAGAGAGGGGGGAATAGTCCACCCTTCATTCCCGGAAGCCGAGAGACCCCCGACTCCTGCCATTTTTCCGGTTTAAAGCCCGAAAAAAAAAAAAAAAAAAAAAAACTTAAAACTGACGGTCGGAAAAAGTAACAGGTCCTATATATTTTTGAATCAATCAAATACCCACTAAAATTGATTTTAGATCATAAAGCAGAGAAACATTCGAGCATAAAAGATATTGGAAGAAATTCAAAACTAACCATTGTGTAAAAGGGAACAAGAAGATCATATATATATATAATAGATAATATAATATATATATATAATAATATAATATATTAAATATATTATAATATATTATTATATATATAAAATAATATATATATAATATAGAAATATATATAAACCAGTTTTTTGTTTTTTTTAAAGTTTTAGTATAATTTTATTTAAACAAAAATATACATTTTTATGTATTGAATAAATTATCCTGTGATTTTTATAAAATTTGATTTAATTTTTAAATAATTAAATTTAAGTTTATTGGAAAAAGTGACGTCTGGCAAGAAATGCACGCTGTTCTATTTGCCGCTACTATATAAATCAGTCAATCTGCGAGTGAATTATGCTTTTGTTTTAAAAAAATACGATTTAGAAAGTAAATATTTTATATTAGGATATATTAAGTATCGGAAAAAAATATAGATAACATAGTATATATATATATATAAATATAAATATAAATAAATATATATATATAATATATTATATAATATATATATATATATGTTAAAGTTACTTAACGCCCACACTAGAAAAAAATTGCGGGTTGCCATTTTGCTACTTATTTGTTTGTTTTGCGCTAAATAATAGGCGTTGGCGATTTTTTTACTATAATGTCAAAAATTAAAAATCTTTTATTTTAATATATATATATAATATATATATATATATATATATATAATATAATATATATAATATATATATATAAATATATAATATATATATATATATATAATATATATATATAATATATTAATCACAAGTTAAATAAATTAAAAGAACGTAGTAGCTTAATTACACGGGCCCTAAGTTAAAGGTTAGGAGAGGTTTGAAATTCGGATAATTACTTAGACGCTTTGTTATTATTTTAATAATGAATTTTCATAAGAATACTATATTAAATACCGAAATTAATATAAATAATAAAAAATAAATAAATAAAGCAAACCTCTGACATCTATATTAGCCCAAAATAATTAATAAATCTAAACACAAGTCTAATCAATCATAAAATTTAAGAAAAAAATAAAAAAACAAAGAATAAACATCAATAAAAAATGAAATATTCTACATTAAGCCTTCCCATTAACAATTAAATTCATAAAAATAAATAAATATTCAAAGTAGCATATATGTACGATTTTGATAGCACTATTTCCAAAAATAGTTCATACCTATAAATATTAAAAAAAACAAACTATTTAATATTTTAATTAATAAAATAATTAATAAAATTTAAGTAATTAATAAAATAATTAAAAAATATAAGAATTAAATAGTAAATTCTGCAAAAAAGCCGACATTTATGTTTTCAAGCAGAATAACAAATTAAGAGCATCATCTGGCAACCCTCAATTTTTTTCTAGAAGTGTCGCGTAAACGTAACCTTTACCATAATATAATATAGATATAATATATATATATATAAATATATATATATATAACTATAATATATAATATATATATATAATAATATATAGTATTGTAGTATAATCTTACTAACCTAACCTAACAACTTTCTAAACTTTAAAAAATTTAAATATAATATATATATATTATATAATATAATATATATATAATATAAATATATATATATATGATATATATAATAATATATATAATATATAATAATATATATTATTATATATATATATATATAATATATATATATATATAGTGAGCTGGATGGCTCGCAAACCTTTGCGTATTTTTATGTTGAAAAGTAAAAAATCGTAATAATGGACCAAAAAAATTCCTTTTGGGTGAAGCTCATATTCTTTCCTTTTTTAAATTTTTTATTAAAAATGTTAAACTTATCGAATTTATTAGTTATTAATATTTTCTATGTACGAATTTTCGTCAAATAAAAATAAAATATATTACGATATTATTAAAATGAAGTGTAATACCTTTACAAATATAATATATATATATATATTATATATAAATATAATTCTATATATATATATATAGATATATATATATATATATAATTATATATATATATAATATATAAATAATATATATATATATAATAATATATATAACTTAAAAAGGCAAAAATATCGAAAAGCGAGACAGGAAATTATCCGAAAAGTATGACACTACAGGAAAACCAATAAAACAATCTGAATTCAGCGCTTATAAAAGCAATTACCAGAATGTATAAAGAAAATCTCGAAAAGACCGACACTGACCAGCGAAAAATAAATTACATATTTGGAATCAGCGTATAAAGCTGATATTTAAAACTAACCGAATACCCAAGTTTAGACCGCATTGAACCAGGATCGGCGTCTCTCAGCCTCTAGTTGGACGACAGGGGACTTCGTCCCCCCCTCTGTCCCCCATCGCCTCGAGCCCCCTAATAAAATGTTTCCTTGAACTTCAATTTTTAGGGGCTCGAGCGGATGGGGGCACAGAGGGGACGAAACGACTTACATCATAATAACTTATACACTGTCCAAATAGTATGGTTTCCTTGTAAGGTCATACTTTTCGAGATAATTCGCCTGGCCCTTTTCTGGAATTATGGCCTTTCAAAAAAAATAAATACAATTAACTGGATAAGGAATAAAGTACCAAAATCTACAAAATATTTTTTGTTTATCACTCCTTTACCTGCATTACAATCATATTAATTAATTATATATATATATATATATATATATATAATATATATAATATATATATATATATATAAACCATATATACTAAATCACTATATCAGTACTATATACAATAATACATACTATCTATATCAAATAGATATAATATAATAATATATTAAACTATAATACTAAAGGAAATACATTTAAACTTTAAACTGCTTCACCTATTACTATCAATTCAAAGTAGAATTTATATAATTTTTTTGTTACCCTAGGACCATGAAAAATTAAACAAGATTGTAAAATACAAACCTAAGAAAATTCAGACTCAGAGAGAAACGCAGTCATCCAGCTCACAGAACCAATATAATATAATTATATATATATATATAAGATATATTATTATAATACATATATTATATATATAATAGTATAAATATATATATATGATATATAAATATTATATATATAATTATATAAGTTTTTGTTTCAATTTGTTCCAGAGTTTACGTTTCTTTCAAAACAACTGTCGTACAAAGCGATCTCAACGCGCGATATTGTGTTGTAAACTTTGATTTCACCCTATAATTATATATATATATATATATATATATATATAATAATTATATAAATATAATATATATATATATATATATATTAAATAATATATACAATATATATAGTAAATATATAATAATATAAGTATATATATAAATATTCTATTAAAAAGAATCTTCCTAAACTTTTAATATTTTCTATTTCAGCTAAAGAACATTCGTTTTCGCAAAGTCAGAGCAATCGAAAAGCAACCCTGCGTGCTCAAAATCTGCTCTATAAAGAGGGCTTTCCTTTCAAAAGAAACAATTTTGGCCTTTTTCATCATTTCGCAATGAATTTTATCTATCAAAATATACCCATCAAATAATATATATAATATAATATAAATATATATATATATATATAATATAATATATATAATATATAATATAATAATATATATATAATATATATATATATATATATATACCGTATATATATATATATATATTGAGAAAAATACTACAGTGGTAACAAGAACAAGACTACAACAAACACAGTTCAACTCACCGATGTTCTCTTGTTGATCGAAATGGGAAATATGAAGTGTGAAACTAAAAGTTACTTTGTTATTAAGTATTCTATGATACTTATTAATACTGATATCTACAGTTTACGAAAACAATTTAATTTTATCATTTGTGGCGCCCACATTTGTTTATTACACTTTACCCCTTATTACAGACAACCACTCTCAATACAATAGTTGGACAGTCTACCAAAAGGTGCACCTTCACGAAACTGAACCTGAAGGGGTACTTACGAGTAGGTTGTTACTTTAGGGGACAAGTCACTATACTGCACCACAACACTATATTACTTTACTACACAAGAGTTAATACAATCCACAAGAGTACATCACTTATACTATACTTTAATACACAATTAACTTTATCACTAGAAAGAAGATATAAACGGAGTTAAGGAAAATAAACTAATAAAAGAAATAAAGGGATAAAAGGGAGGGATAACACAGGAGATCCTCTGTTTCTCATCTTCTACTTCCATACATCACGTCACATCAGATAATGGACCAAAAGTACATAGGACAACTTTCACAGACAGACCTAGGGAGAGAAAGGAACAGATACAAAACTTATCAATCTTATACCTTTCTCTCCCACACCTTTCACTTGTCTTGTACAAAACATACACTTACCACTAACACTTAACACTGCACAAAAAACACACTACAACACACCACCAGCACAACCACTACGCACCTGCAAAACACCCACACACTAAACACTACTCTCTAACCACTCCTACTATTACTACTACTACAAGCACAAACAACACTCTACCCATTACCACTAACACTACTCTAAACTACTACCTCACTACTTCTACATACCTACACTTAAACATACTCACTACTTCACTCAGGATCAGACACCTCTAAATCCCGATAATACCAGTACTTCAACAACAACATTTCTAACACTACCCCTTCACTTTCACAACTAGAAAAATGCTCAAAAACTCTATACAACCACTCCATATACAGCTCACCCTCTTTACGTCTCATCCATTCTTCATTTACATTTTTTACTTTAGCACCACGCTTACCTTTCTTACTCTTCTTTCCTTTCTTTCCTTTTTCTCTCATTCCTCCCCTTTCTACACTTTCATCTTTGCACTCTTTTACTTCCGACTTATTACTCTTCACTTCCAAAACAACATCACTCCCTTCCACTTCACTACACTTACTTTCTACTACTTCACTACATGTTACTGTTACACCAACACTATTACATTTTACTTCCCCAATAACATCACTCACTACCACTTCACGACACTTACTTTCTTCTACTACTTCTACTACGCAACATTTCACCATCCCAACAACCTCACTCACTTCGTTCTTTACTTCTACTTCTACTTCTCCTACTACATCTTCTACTACTACCTCACTCACATTGTTATTTACCTCTCCTTCCACTTCTACTACATCTTTTACTACTACATCTTCTACTACTACATCTTCTACTTCACTACATCTTCTCCTTCTACATCTTCTACCACTACATCTTCTCCTTCTACTACTATATCTTCTACATCTTCTACTACTTCACTTTCACTACTACTATCTTCTTTTACTCTCACATCTTTCAATTTACCACTCACCCACTCTTCACCGCTGGGCCCATACACCCGTTGGCTTGTATACCAACTACTCTCATCACTCTCAGCTACTTCACTTCTGTTCTCTCTGATCTCTCCTTCACATATCTTTATCAGAGCATCCATAACAGTACGGAACACCCACTCATCCTTGCCACAATACGCCAACACCATTTGCTTTTGGTTCTCACTCACATTTGCCCCCTCAAGGAGATGGACACATTTCATGTCTTCACCCAAAACCACTTTACCAACAAACCTACACTTTTTCTCTGTCATTTCATACCTATTCACGTACTCCCTCATGATTCATTATTCTCACGTTTCATCTTAAGGTAACACATACCATTGTCATACCTATTCTCCCACCACGGTCGACTGCCAACTACCACCATCACCGTGCTAATTCTCCAGTGATTCCACGACACCACACACCCAAACCAAAACAACAACAAGAAACCACACTACTACTGCCTTCGTTACACCACTTCACACAAACAACAACCGAGAGAAGGCGAACTTACGCTCTGCTACCACTGAGAAAAATACTACAGTGGTAACAAGAACAGGACATACAACAACCAGGTCAACTCACCGAGTCTTCTTCGGATTCGAAATGGGAATATGAAAGTGTGAACTAAAAGTTACTTTGTATTAAGTATTCATTGATACCTTATTAATACTTGACTATCTACAGTATTACGAAAACAATTTAACATTTTATTCATTTGTGGCGCCCACGCATTTGTTTAATTACACCTTAACCCCTCATTACAGACAACGCTTACTCAACACAATCAGATTGGACAGTCCACCAAAAGGTGCACCTTCACGGAAACTGAACCTGAAGGAGGTACTTACGAGTAGGTTGTTACTTTAGGGGACAAGTCACTATACTGCACCACAACACCTATATATTACTTTACTACACAAGAGTTAATACAATCCACAAGAGTACATCACTTATACTATACTTTAATACACAATTAACTTTATCACTAGAAAGAAGATATAAACGGAGTTAAGGAAAATAAACTAATAAAAGAAATAAAGGGATAAAAGGGAGGGATAACACAGGAGATCCTCTGTTTCTCATCTTCTACTTCCATACATCACGTCACATCAGATAATGGACCAAAAGTACATAGGACAACTTTCACAGACAGACCTAGGGAGAGAAAGGAACAGATACAAAACTTATCAATCTTATACCTTTCTCTCCCACACCTTTCACTTGTCTGATACAACATACACTTACCACCAGGGTAGCCTCTATTATTTCTTGAATAGTTGTCCCAGCGGTGAAATGGAATGTAGTAAATTAGTTTAGGTTAAGGTTATGTTAGGTTAGGCAAGGTTAGGTTATATTAGGTATTAATATATATTAATAATATATATATATATATATATATATTATATATATATATATACTATATATATATATATATATATATATATATATATATATATATATATATATCGTTTGTGTTGTGTAGGTGTTGTGAGTATGTGTAGGTGCATGTGGTTTGTGTATATGTTCGCATTAGTCTATCAATTTAAACATTGAAAAGAGAATATAGGGGGAACGTGGGACGGATGTCGGAGAAATTTGGGGGAATTCGGCGGAGTCAAGTGTCGAGGAGTTCACTCGACGCACTACGTTCATTCAATTCATTTTATTCAATCTGAATCTACGCGCAAGAAACTAGATGGAAACAAAATGCACAAAAAAAAATTATTATTTTACAACTTCTGTTTTCGCGCCTAATAAATTTTAGTTTTATTTAATACTTTCGTGATTTGATATACACTACATTATACCAATTTCCACCTATTAGCGTGCTCCGTTAAGTACTTTTACCATAATATTATATATATAATATATATATTATATATATATATTAATATATAATACTATATATATAATATATATATGTCAGGGGGGCCTCGTGTATAGAAGAGATGTAGCGACGCTCTCCTTTTAATTAAGCATAAATCTGAATTAAAAACACTTAATTTAAAACACTGTTTTGCAATTAAATGATAAATTAATTGAATGAATTTAAAAACTGTTTTGTAATAAGGCAGAAACGTACGATGGTTTCATCTAATAATAAGAAATCGAATAAACATACTCATATCAGTTGTATATAGTTATTTTGAATTTCTATTTATAAAAGAAGCTTGAGAGTGAGCGAAATAAGTTTTCGCTCCAATCTTACTCCTATAGTCATGTAAAAATTGTACGTCTGGCAGTGATACAATAAAATATACAAGTTTGGGCGATATAGCGTGTTGCCTGTAAATTGTAGTACAGTTATTTTATTAATAATTATATAATTATTATTATTATTATTCATTATTATTATTATTTTTATCTATTATTATCATTATTATTTTCTCTATTATTATTATATATTTATTAGTGGTGAGTGAGGGTGTGAGTGGATTATTATTAATTATTATTATTATTATTATTATTATTTATTATTATTATTAAATAATAATATATTTATATTATTATTATATTATTTTATTTTATTTATTATTATTATATTATTATTATTATTATTATTATTATTATTATTATTATTATTATTATTATTATTATTATTATTATTATTATTATTATTATTATTATTATTATTATTATTATTATTATTATTATTATTATTATTATTATTATTATTATTTATTATTATTATTATTTATTAATTAAATTATTATTTATTTAATGGCTTATCATTAATGAAATAGTCTCCTCAGAGATGCTCTGTATTAGATGAAATTATTTGGAGACTGTTAAAACAAAATGGATTTTAACATCCGAACTGTAAACATGGCTTTTGAACATAGAGGTCTATTGTTAGAGTGCTTTGAAAAAAATTCGAAACGAAAGCAAACAAGGAGGAACACGAGAGCAGGAGAGTAATCAAAGGGCTATTGACTGAGCCCACTATTATATATATGGGCACGTTTTTCGCCATATAATGCAAACACGTAGATATTTCTTTAATAATAAAATTCAATCAAGAAATCCAACGTATTCTCATAAAACAAGTAGAGTGAACTACATTAGATAGTTTTAGCATTAGAACAGTATGCACCATAATTGACTACCATTAATTGAATGCGGAACATATGAGATTTGTGAGGTGAAGAGATATCGCTTAAATGCTTCCAATTACTGACGAATTAAAAAACTACTGAGTAGTATTGAGTTGCATATTAAAAAGACTAACTGTTTATCCATTTTTTAACATCTTTGAGACTCAAATCTTGAACTGAATTATATTTATTTAGTTGAGAGATTTTATTTCGAAGGAGCTCTTGATTCTTTTAACTACATTATGGAAAAAGAAACAGATCTGACTTTTGAAGAAACATTAAAGTTGCTAAAAATTTTAATAACTACTCCAATGTCATCTGTTGAAGCTGAAAGATGCTTTTCTAGATTTAAAAAGAATTCAAAAAACGTTATTCGGAATACAATGGGACAAGATAGACTGAATGCCCTCGTTGCGCTTGCAACTGAAAAAGATATTGTCTTCAATTGTTTTTTTGACATCTTGTGATTGACTTATATGGCAAGTCAAAAAACGACAAGAATGGACTTCAGATACAAATTTCAAAAATTTACAATTTAATTATAAATTAAGTAATTTATATATATATATATATATATATTATATCATATTAAATATAATATATATATATTATATATATATTATATATATATATATATTATATATATATATATATATATATATATATATATATATATAATATATATAGCTATATATATTATATTATATAATATATATATATATATATATATATATATATATAAATATATATATATATATAATATATATATATATTATATATATTATATATATTATACATATATATATATAGCTATTATATATAATTTATATATATATTAATATATATATATATAATAATATTATATATATATATATATATATATATATAATATTATATAATATAATATTAGCTAGTAATATATATACTTATATATACTATATATATATATATATATTAATATATTATATATATAATATATATATATAATATATTATATATATATATAATATATATTATTATATATATATATATATTATATATAGCTATATTTATATATATATATACTTAATATATAATATACTATATTATATATTATTATATATATATATATATATATAATATATTACTATATATAAGTATATATATATA
>JABUQX010059377.1:37500-40000 GCA_015478945.1 Trachelipus rathkii | reverse complement strand
AACATTCTTGTTGGGAACACTTGGCGTAAAAAGAGAATACTAGAGGAAAACACTGAGAATAGTGTAGAGCCCAGACTGTTGAGAAGAGCAGCACGGATATAGAAAGAAGAGAAGCACGACGGATCTCTTGTTCGCCTTGAGAATTACGTTAGAAAAGGTATGGGAATATAATAAACGAGCATATGTAGATTTCATAGTTCTAAGAAAACTTTTGATTCAGTGCCTAGGAAGGGACTATGGAGAGTGCTAGAGAGAGAATATGCAGTGGATAAAAAGTTGAGAGGAATCCCTGGAAAGTTTGTATAAGAATAATAAATGTAATGTAAGAACAGAATATGAGAAGAAAGGAATGTTTTTAGGTGAGAACTTGGAGTCAAACAGGGAAGCGTGTTGTCACCAATTTTGTTGTAGCATATCTAGATGTAGTATAAAGAAGGTGAGAAGGATATTAGAGATTAGGACTGATTTTCTGGCATGCGCAGATGCGATTTGGCATTGCTGGAGCGTAGGGAAGATTAGGCTGAGAGAGGTGGTAACATGATTTTGCGAATAGGCTTAGAGAGGCCGGTCTGACTATAAACACATAAAAGACTTAGATCATTGTGGTTAGTAGGAGAGAGTGAGAGTATATGTGGAAGGGACTGAGATAAAAGATGGTGGAGATATGTAAATACTTGAATGGAGTATTTGGAAGAGAAGGAGGAAACGTATAGGAGATAAAAAGTAGAATAGCTCAGTATTGGAAAGGTGTAAGAGCAGGGTACCCCATACTGAAAGATAGACATATGAGTATGGAGGTGGAAAAGGGTGATATTCGACGAGATGTTGTAACACCGAATTCTACTATATGGGGCAGAGACATGGAGTACGACCACAAGAGAGGATAGTAGAATACAGTCGGCAGAGATGTAGGTTTTAAGAGTGATAGTGGGAAAGACTAGAAGAGACAGAAAAAGAAACTTAAAAATAAAGGAGGAGGTTGGAGTTTTTGAGGCTATATTAAATAGATGGATGCAGCCAGATGAGATGGTTGGACACCTTGGAGAGATGCAGGGGAGAGAGTGGGCCATGAGGAATGGAGGGGAGGACAGTAAGGTGAGACTCATGGAGAAGACATGGAATGCTATCGATGCTGGAGAAGAGAAGAGAGAGTCCTGAGGATAGAGGAAGATGGAAAAGAGCTCTGGCCCCTTTGACAGGGTCTTGACCTTTCCTGGAGCTGTTGTAAGTTTGTAAGATTATATAAATATATATATATAGTATATATAATATAATATAATATAATATTTTTATTTAAATAATTAAATTATTTAAATATATTATATATATATATATATAATATAATATATATATATATATATATATATATATATATATATATATATTATAAATATATATATTATATATATTATATATATATATATATATATATATATATAATATATATATATATATATAATATATATAATATATATATATATAGATATATATATATATATATATATATATATATATATATATATATATATATTATATATATTAATATAGTAATATATAATTGAAATCGATTGTTTTCTATTGAGCTTTGCTGCCAACTACTCTTCTAGCAGTTGATTAAAAAAAATTAATCGCCTTAATAATGAACCCCTTCAGTATTGTCAGCCACTTCTGAACCATTTCAAAGGGTTTTTCAAATATTTTTCGGAAGTTTCCCAATCTGGATATATGCCATGAAACTAAACTAGCAATATTAGCTTCTGTGTCAAATTCAAGATTAAAGTTAAAGTGGCTATTAATTCGATTAACAGTGACATCAAAACTACTGCAATGACGAAAGGAGTCCAAGAATGCTGGTGAATTCTATAAGGCCCTCCAAAGAGATAGCCCAAATAGAATGACTGATTATGCAGTTTCTGAAAGTAGTGCCGATGATTTTTTTGATTATGAATATCAACTGGCATTACCACGACTACAAGCGAAGATTTGATGGAAATGGAGGTTTCTCAAATTTTTTGCCGAATAAAAAGTCTTTACTGAATCTCTTACGTCATTTTCCTGGTGTTTTGCAGTTTTTCATTTTTTTAAATACAGCACCCCACTACCATCATCAGCATCAGTAGAAAGGACTCTTCAGTTTTGTAGGTTATATTCATTCTCCTAAAAGAGGCAAACTGTCAGATGAAATGCTAAGCACTTTAATATTTTTAAAAGGAAATTCAGTGTATGAGAAAAATCAGGTTTCCTAATCTTTTTAGTATCTCACATATTCTCTTACAATTGTAGAGCTTATATTATATAATATATATATAAGATATATATATTATTATAATATATATATATATATATATATATATATATAATATATATATAATATATATATATAATACATGGGGCGTAGGGCAGGATTTCAATAGGGGGGCAAAGGTTTAGATATAGTGTATATATTAATATGGTTTCTAGACATTAGTACCTACTTCTTAAGTATATCAGCTAATATATC
>JABUQX010059377.1:0-35000 GCA_015478945.1 Trachelipus rathkii | reverse complement strand
CTATTATTATTATTACTACTATTTAATTATTATTATTATTATTATTATTATTATTATTATTATTATTATTATTATTATTACTCCTTAGCGGCCTTTTATTTTCAGGACTTATTGAATAAATTTTAAAACTTTGTTCTGTTATGAGACAAAAAAAGAGAAAAAAAAGAAAAAAAAAAAAAAAAAAAAGTATAAAAAAAAAAAAAAACCTCAACATGGTCGAAAACAAACTTTATTAAAATTTTAATTTATTTTTTAAGTCGAAAATTTATTAAAAAAAATAAAAAAAAATACATTATATTATATTATACAAATAATTATAATTAACGCGGTAATAATTTTTTTTGGAAAATTTATTTAACACACACACACACACACACACACACACACACACACACACACACACACACACACACACACACACACAGTCACCGAAATATAAATACATAATCCACACACACACACACTCACAACACACACACACATACACACACACACACACACACCACACACACACACACACCACACCATATATATAAATATATATATATATATATATATATGATATTATATATACTATTTATATATATATATATTATATTATATATATATAAGTATACTATATATATATACTGAGTTTTTGAGGGTGCATTGAATACAGACCATGCTTCCTTCCAATCTAGAGGATAGAGAAAGATGCAGAGATCAGCTGTTCCTAACTCGACTCTCGAAATGGATGGAGTTTTGAGTGGTGAGTCATCGGTATAGGAGTGGATAAGGGAGATCATCAAGGAAAAAGTAGAGAAAGAAGTTAGGGGGATGGACAGAGCCTGAGGAACACACCATTATTAGAATTAATGGATGAACGGTGGTCGTCCTACAACAGCTGCTATAGAACGACGGGAAAGGAAATCTGACGAGAAGATATTAAATACTCCTTCTCTCTGCTCTCTCTTTCTATCTTCCTCTCTCTCTCTCTCTCCTCACTCTCTCTCTCTCTCTCTCTCTCTTCTCGTCTTTCTTATATATTATATATATATATATATTATATATATATTATTATATATATATATATTTATATATATATATACTTATATTATATATATATATATATATGATATATATATATTATATATTATATATATATAATATATATATTTGTAACAATACCCCCTGATATTTTCACCATGCTGGGATTCGAATCCTGGACCCTAGCAGATGAGCTTGCAAGTGTTTGACCCAACTATGCCACCGACAAGACCAAAAGAAGGACCCGAGAATACTTCTACTGTCCAAGCAGAGCATTACTAAGTGTTCTTCCCGCTCGCACTCGGGCTTAGGGCCAAACAGGACCGCGCATGGTGAATAATAATACCAAGAACCGGGGGTCAAATCATGTGACATAAGAAATGCAAAAACCTGCAATTTTAAATTTGCATTAAAATTTGGAAAGTAGAGTATCTGCGGGTCCTTCTTTTGTCTTCGTCGTGTGAACGTTTAGTGGCAACACTTGCCACGCTCATTGCTAGGATCCAGGATCGAATCCCAGTATGGTGAAAATATCAGGGTATTACAAATACAAATTTAATTGCAGGTTATTGCCATTTTTTATGTACATATTGACCCCCTGTTCTTGGATATTTTTATTCACCATGCGCGGTACCCTGTTTGCCTACGCCCGAGTGCGAGCGGAAAGAACACGTAGTAATGCTCTGCTTGGACAGTAGAAGTGTTCTCGGGTTCTTCTTTTGTCTAGCTCGTCGTGGCGTAGTGGTCAAACATTTGCACGCTCATCTGGCTAGGGTCCAGGATCGAATCCCAGCATGGTGAAAATACATCAGGGGGTATTTACAAATACAAATTTAAATTGCAAGGTTATTGCATTTCTTATATATATATATATATATATATATATATATATATATATATATATATATTATATATATATATATAAATTTTTATATATAAAAAATAAGTTTATATTATAGATAGTTATATATATATATATATATACGTATTATATTATATAATATTTTTTATATAAAATGAAAGTGTCTTTAATATGAAATTTAAATCAAATTTCACCTCATATTAATATTGGTTTGATATGAAATTGAACGCAATATGAAAATTTAAATCCAACTTCATTTCATATCAATATTGATAGGGCCTGAAAGGATTTAATAAAAACATATAAATCCAATTTCTTTTCATATCAATATTGGTATGTTGAGAAATTGGATTGAATATTGAAATATAAATCCGATTTTCTTTCATATAAATATTTATATGGATTCAAATTGAATTTAATGAGAAAATATAAATCCAATTATATTATATGCCAATGAAATTGGATTGAATTTGAAAATCTAAACTTAATTTCATACCAATATTGGCGGAAATGAAATTGGACTTAATTTTAAAATAAAAAGATCCAATTTCATTTCATATAAATAATAATATGCTAAGAAATTGGATTTAATAAGAAAATATAAAATTCATTACAATATTGGTATCATGTGAAATTAGATTTAAAATGAATGTTTAAATACAATTTCCTTTCATATCAATATTGTATGAAATTGGATTTAAAAGGAAAATATCCAATCTAAGTTTATAAAAATTTTGGTATGAAATAAACATGGATTTAATATGATAATATAAGTAATGATAAAAATGAGTAACTTCATAATCAAATAAACAAAAATATCATTTTGCTTCAATAGCATTTAAAATTGTTTTAATATATGAACTAAAGTAAAGTGTAAAATCCAGTAATAATAATAATAATAACAATAATAATAATAATAATAATAATAATAATAATAATAATAATAATAATAATAATAATAATAATAATAATAATAATAATAATAATAATAATAATAATAATAAATAAATAAGCTGTGGCGATATTTTATTAAAATTTTGGTATCAAATTTCTTGAAAAATTAACTTCATTGAGCATATAGCTACTCATGCCTTTGTAAAGCATCGTGTAAACAGCATTGAACAAATTGAGTGCTGTTAGTTACTACACATCAAATCCGCCCAAGTTCACTTGCTTAATTTACTCGACTAAAGTAAACAAGGCTTGAATTACTCCACTCGCCCAATTTTTCCATATTTAATTCGCCCAACTATAATTGACCAACCGTTTACATCGAGCCAGTATAACTTGTTTTTGTAAGTACTTGCCTGTTTACATTTTCTTTTAACTCGACTAATGTAAACCTATTTAAATTGAAATTAATATTAACAAGCGAAAATAACGTTGATTAGATCATAAAACCTAGACAGCTGAAAGTTGAGAAATAGCAATATAGCCAAATGATCATTGATTATTTGCATTATTCTCATCAGCAGGTCAATTTCTCTTAACCATTATGTACTAAAGAACGTAATAACATTACGGTTAAAAATATCATATAGAGGACAGGCCTATTATTTTATACACAAAATATATTATTCGATGCCATGCAATAAGTAAATAACATCTGAATGGAATTTAATCATCCTTTTTTTATGTTTATTTTTTCTTTTTAAGTTGTATTTAGCTTTAAAAAAAATATTTTAAGAAAAGTTAAAAAATTTCTAAATTTCTTTTTTTTTTAGGGATTCTTCAAAGAGTGATCGAATTATTAGATATTTTTTTTTAGTAGTTACGTAATTTAAATTTTTTTATACTTCTGAATCTTTTAATACTTTTTTTGTTTTGTTTTCGAGAGCGTACCTTACCAATGAAGGGCATGTTCTTCTATCCACGCAGACAAAAAAAAAAAAAAAAAAAAAAAAGTTCTGCTCTAATTATATAGATATAGAATCTATTATTAATATCGTATCAAAAATAAAATAAAATTAAAATTATAATTAAAAATTAAAACAAGTTTAATTAAATGGTAGAATAAAAATTTAAAAAAAAAAACTAATTAAATAAAGCGATATTTAAATATAAAAGAAGCAAAACGTGCAAAGAAAGGTAACATAAATAAAATAAAATAAATAAAATAAATAAAAATATTGAATAAAATCTGGCATCTTATTGATGCCAGGTTTTATTCAAAAAAAAAGGAAAAAGAAAAAAAAGAATGAAAAAGAAAAATGGTTCTTGACAGATCATTTTATTTCCAAATTTCATTTTTATACTTTTTTTTTCATATATCAAATTTCAAAATCAATTTCACTTTGGAACATTTTCCGAATTTCGCATTTATTTCGTGTCTTTTTTGCTTTCTTTTATCTTTATTGATTTCTTATTCTTTCTTTCTTTCTTTCTTTCTACCTTCAACTCATTTATACCTTATTCTCGTATTTTGTTTTACTTGTTTCCTCATTCCATCATTCTCAACTTTTGGAAAAGTTTTTTGATATTCCTCTCGAGAAAAGTTTGTGATTGCAAGTTTTACAAATTTGTGCTCGGGTTGAGGTTTGTTGCTGAATTTTTAATCCTTCAAGGGGCACCAAATTAGTCAGAAAACTTTTTTAGCACACACATATATATATATATATATATATTATATATATATATAATATATATATATATATATAGGTTATATATTCATATAATCTATTATATATATATATATATATATAATATATAGGCATTACTGGAATTCCCGTCCCTATTTCTTAAAAACTGAAGAGAATATGAAGCAGAATAATTGAAAACTGCTAAGTGGACGACGTGGGGAAAGACTTTTTAGGGGGGTGGGTAACGGTAATTCCCAGTACACTCCTTAAACCGACCGGCAACTGGATTTCATTGATTTACCTTAAGGATATTGTTTAACATTTTAAACTTCAAATAAACTTTTTTCTGGAGCAAATAAAATATAAAAATGCACATCTATCAAGTTAATATTTGGCAACTTTTATATTTAAATGGGGAAATATTAGCAGTATTTGCAAGTATAACTAATATACTGTATATTTAAATCAAAAGCCTGGAAACAGAAACATGAAAGTAATATGTTTTCATATATATATATATATATATATATAAATTTGTCAATATATATATTATATATATATATATATATATATATATATATATATATATATTAATATATATGATATATATATATATTTGAGTTTTATGTACAGGACCCACTACTGGCTCGCAATGAACCGTCCATACAGGGTGAATATACAACTCCATGGGTGGGTCTGGCTCTACTTATTTTAAACATGTCACAAAAGAAAATTAAATGGCGAAATGAATATTCAGTCCAAAAATGAATAAAAAATAGAATAAAAAGAATGTTCTTATATTATATATAGTCCTAATATCATATAAATTAATATATTGTGAGATATATATTATAAATAGTTATATATATATATATATATATATTATATATATATATATATATATATAGTATATATTATATATATATATATATATATATATATATATAATAATATATAATATATAAACCTCCAATTCAACAAACGACATGCAAACATTCCCCAAGAACTCACTTCGCAAATCAGTCAAAAACCCACACACCCCCAAAACAGGAAATCATCAAAGTCCTCAAGAAAAATAAAACTCAATCACGACCTCAAAATCATCAAAGCCCTCAAGAAAATAAAACCACGACCCAACAATAGAAATAACCACAACTGACCTAGACACTCAGGAAAAGGCATTAAAAACAAACAGGCCGAGATGACTCAAACAACATCTCAAACAAACACCTCAAACAACCACTTCAAACAACAACCTCAATTAAGCACAAACATATAATTAGTTTCCATCAGCCTAAACTTCATTCCCCATCTGGAAAAAAAAAAATTATACCCAAACTAAAACTAAGAAAAGACCCCTCTGACCCTTCATCATATTGCCCCATCTTCCTATTATCAACACTATGCAAACTACAAGAAAAACCCATACTAAATAAAATAACTCCACATATCACCAAACACAAATTCCAACACGGTTTCAAACAAATCATTCAACTACAACCGCACTCAAAAACATTATACAACCCACAATAAATGACATACACTCAAAACCAACTCATAAAACAATACTCATAGCAATCGACATCAACAAAGTATACATTACCTAAACATAACTTAATACACAAAATAACAAAATCTAATATCCCCACTAACCTAAAGAAATGGATTTCCAATTTTCAATCAGGACGAACAGCACAAATCAAACAAACAGTACAAAATCCAGAACAGTAAACATCTACAACGGAGTACCCCAAGGTGCAATACTATCCAACACAGTATTCAACCTATTTACGATCGATCTCCCACAACCAAAACAGACTACACAATCATAGAAGAAGAAGAAGAAGAAGGAAGAGAAGAAGAAGAAGAAGAAGAAGAAAGAAGAAGAAGAAGAAGAAGAAGAAGAAGAAGAAAAAGAATTCTCAGGTGTTTATTAATAGAAACCTTATAGGTCATGCAGTATACGCTCTTCTTTCCGCATACAAAAAAAATGAGTTCTCTTGGAGTTTTCATTCATATCTTAGGATTTTTTTTATTCTTATTCTGTACTTAAGACTTCTAAATCCGACAGCTCTCAGGTTCTTTTATATATATATATATATTATATATATATATAAATAATATAAAAATATATAATATATATATATATATATATATATATATATATATATATATATATATATATAAATATATATATATATATATATATAATATATATATATATATATATTATATTATTCATATTATATATAACAATAAAAATATAGATATATAATAATATAATAAAATATAGATAATTATTTATAATAAAATTTAGAGAAGTAATTAATTTATAATACATAGACATAACACAATATATAAGATAACACATAATATATACAACATCTAATACAAAACAATTTATACATTAATATATATATATATATATATATATATATATATATATTATATATATATATATATATATATATATATATCTAAAAAACATCTATATACAAAACATATATTATAATATATATATATATATAATAATATTCACCCATCCCTTTCCTCCATCAAAACTTGGGAGGTGACGGCCTGTGGTGGTTGTGTAGGTAGCGTAACTGAATTGAAGGCTTGTCCTGGTGGACGGTTTTCTTTCTTCATGTATTTCTGCAACTTTCACGAACTTGAACCTAATTTCCACTTTGTTGAACACCACCTTCTCTTCTTCTAGACCATCATCTCTTGTTCTTAGCCTTAACACAGGTACTTGAGTGCTCTGACGCCAAACCCTACTTTGTTCATTCCTACTGTCTTTATCCTCTTTGTCTTTATCTTTATTCAGCAGAGGGAGGATGTTGCTCATATGTACTCAACGATGTAATCTGTTCTCGTGTCTGTAATTTGGAATCTTCTGAAATTTCTGCTTATAGCGTAAGCTCTCGTGTCACAATATACAAATAAATTTATCTGTTCTGTTTCTTAGAAATCATAATTTTAGGTGATTTCAATGTTTATCACCGCCAGTGGCTTTCCTCTAGTTCTCATGATTATCTGGTGAGCCTGTTTACTGTTTCTCTATTCGGAATGAACTAGAGCAGTTGGAGTGGCTCCCTAATCGTATCTCCGATCATTTTGGAGATGAACATAACTTTCTAGACCTTTTCATAACCTCCTATCCTTCTGATTATTCTGTTAAACTCTTTCCTCTTCTTGGCTCTGCCCGATCACCATCTTATCTCTGCATTCTCTTTTATCTCTTCAGGAAACTTTTTTTTTGACACTTTGGTGCTGCAAACTTGTCCGAGTTGCGGTCGTACTTCTTTGATTTCCCATGGAGTGACTACTGCTTCGGTGGAAGAAATCCCTCGAAATGCACAGAACGCTTAGCTGAGGTGATTCTCTTTGTCATAGAGGCGTACTTATTCTTTCTCTTCAAATAAAACTAGGAAACCATTACTTAACTCTGCTTGATTTCGCGATATTCGCCGCAGGGACGGTTCCTTCAAACTCCAAAAACCCGTAATCGTGCAAATTTTATTCTCCTTGATACTTAAAACTTTTCTTCTTGGAAAACGCAATGATTTTTCTGGTTCCTCTTCTTCACGCCCTTTCTGGTTCCTCTTACTCCCGCCGTTTCTGGTTCCTCTTACTCCCACCCTTTCTGGTTCCTCATCCTCCCGCCCTTTCTGGTTCCTCTTCCTCCCGCCTTTTCTGGTTCCTCTTCCTCCAGCCCTTTCTGGTTTCTCTTCCTCCATCCCTTTCTGGTTCCTCTTCCTCCAGCCCTTTCCGGTTCCTCTTCCTCCTGCCCTTTCTAGTTCCTCTTCCTCCAGCCCTTCCTCGTTCCTCTTCCTCCAGCCCTTTCTGGTTCTTTTTCTTCCTCCAGCCCTTTCTAGTTCCTCTTCCTCCAGCCCTTTCTGGTTCCTCTTCATCCCGCCCTTTCCGGTTCCTCTTCCAACCGCATTTCTGGTTTCCTCTTCCTCACGGTTACTTTTTCTGGTTCCTCTTCCTCCCGCCAATTCTGGTTCCTCTTCCTCCAGCCCTTCCTGGTTCCTTTTCCTTCAGCTCATCCTGGTTCCTCTTCCTCCAGCTTTTTGGTTCCTCTTTCTCCAGCCCTTACTGGTTCCACTTCCTCTCACCCATTACGGTTCCTCTTCCTCCCGCCCTTTCTGGTTCCTCTTCCTCCTGCCCTTTCTGGTTACTTTTCCTCCAGCCGCCCTTTCTGGTTTCTCTTCATCCAGGCACTTTCTGGTTTCCTTTTTCTATCAGCCTTCCTGGTTCCTCTTCCCTCCAGCCCTTTCTGGTTCCTCTTCCTCCAGCCCTTTCTGGTTCCTCTTCCTCCAGCCCTTTCCGGTTCCTCTTCCTCCCACCCTTTCTGGTTCCCTTTTCCTCCAAGTCCTTTCCTGGTTCCTCCTTCCTCCAGCCCTTTCTTGGTTCTCTTCCTCCACCCCTTTCTGGTTCCTCTTCCTCCCGCCGTTACTGGTTCCTCTTCATCCCACCGTTTATTTTTCTTCTTCCTCCCGCCCTTTCTGATTACTCTTCCTCCAGCCCTTTCTGCTTCTTCTTCCTCCAGCTCTTTCTGGTTCCTCTTCCTCCAGCCCTTTCTGGTTCCTCTTCCTCCCGCCCTTTCTGATTCCTCTTCCTCCAGCCTATTCTGGTTCCTCTTCCTCCAGCCCTTTCTGGTTCCTCTTCCTCCAGCCCTTTCTGTTCCTCTTCCTTCAGCCCTTTCCAGATTTCAATACTCTTTCTGGTTCTCTTCCTTCCCAGTTCCTTGCTGGGTTCCTCTTCCTCCAAGCCCTTCTGGTTCCTCTTCCTCCAACCGCCTTTCTGGTTCCTCTTCCTCCTGCCGTTACTGGTTCCTCTTCATTCCACCGTTTCTTTTTCCTCTTCCTCCCGCCCTTTCTGGTTCCTCTTTCCTCTAGCCTCTTTCCTGGTTCTTTTTTCTCCAGGTCTTTCTGGTTCCCTTCTTCCCTCCCACCCTTTCTGGTTCCTCTTCCTCCAGCCCTTTCTGATTCCTCTTCCTAACGTCTATCTGGTTCCTCTTCCTCCAGCGCCTTTCTAGTTCCTCTCCTCCAGCACTTTCCTGTTTCCTCTTCCCTTCAGCCCTTTCAGGTTTCCTCTTCCTCAGCCATTTGCTGGTTCTTTTCCTCCAGCCCTTTCTGGTTACCTCTTCCTCCACCTTTACGGTTCCTAATTCCCTCCCGCTCTTTCTCGTTCCTCTTCCTTCAGGTCCCTTTCTGGTTCCTCTTCCTGCAGCCCTTTCTGGTTCCTCTTCCTCCAGCCCATTCTGATTCCTCTTCCTCCAGCTCTTTCTGGTTCCTCTTCCTCCAGCCCATTTTGGTTCCTCTTTCTCCGAGCCGCTTTCTTTGTTCCTCTCTCAGCCGCCTTTCTGATTCCCCCCTTCCTCACAGCCCTTTTCTGGTTCTTCTTCTCCAGCCCTTTCCTGGTTCTCCTTCCTCCAGCCCATTTTGGTTCTTCCTCCAGCCCTCTTTGGTTCCTCTTCCCCCTCTGGTTCCTCTTCCTTCCGAACCCTTTCTTTTAGTTCTCTTCTCAGCCCTTTCTGGTTCCTCTTCCTCCAGCCCTTTCTGGTTCCTCTTCCTCCAGCCCTTTCCGGTTCCTCTTCCTCCAGCCCTTTCTGGTTCCTCTTCCTCCAGCCCTTTCTGGTTCCTCTTCCTCCAGCCCTTTCCGGTTCCTCTTCCTCCAGCCCTTTCTGGTTCCTCTTCCTCCAGCCCTTTCCGGTTCCTCTTCCTCCAGCCCTTTCCGTTTCCTCTTCCTCCAGCCCTTTCCGGTTCCTCTTCCTCCAGCCCTTTCCGGTTCTTCTTCCTCCAGCCCTTTCCGGTTCCTCTTCCTCCAGCCCTTTCCGGTTCCTCTTCCTCCAGCCCTTTCCGGTTCCTCTTCCTCCAGCCCTTTCCGGTTCCTCTTCCTCCAGCCCTTTCCGGTTCCTCTTCCTCCAGCCCTTTCCGGTTCCTCTTCCTCCAGCCCTTTCCGGTTCCTCTTCCTCCAGCCCTTTCCGGTTCCTCTTCCTCCAGCCCTTTCCGGTTCCTCTTCCTCCAGCCCTTTCTGGTTCCTCTTCCTCCAGCCCTTTCTGGTTCCTCTTCCTCCAGCCCTTTCTGGTTCCTCTTCCTCCAGCCCTTTCTGGTTCCTCTTCCTCCAGCCCTTTCTGGTTCCTCTTCCTCCAGCCCTTTCTGGTTCCTCTTCCTCCAGCCCTTTCCGGTTCCTCTTCCTCCAGCCCTTTCCGGTTCCTCTTCCTCCAGCCCTTTCCGGTTCCTCTTCCTCCAGCCCTTTCTGGTTTCTCTTCCTCCAGCCCATTTTGGTTCTTCCTCCAGCCCTCTTTGGTTCCTCTTCCCCCTCTGGTTCCTCTTCCTTCCGACCTTTCTAGTTCCTCTTCCTCCAGCCCTTTCTGGTTCCTCTTCCTCCCGCCCTTTCTGGTTCCTCTTCCTCCAGCCCTTTCTGGTTCCTCTTCCTCCAGCCCTTTCTGGTTCCTCTTCCTCCAGCCCTTTCTGGTTCCTCTTCCTCCAGCCCTTTCTGGTTTCTCTTCCCGCCCTTTCTGGTTCTTCCTCCAGCCCTTTCAAGTTCCTCTTCCTCCAGCCCTTTCTGGTTCTTCTTCCTCCCGCCCTTTTCTGGTTCCTCTTCATCCAGCCCTTTGTGGTTTCTTTTCCTTCAGCCCTTCCTGGTTCTTCTTCCAGCTCTTTCTGGTTCCTTTTTCTTCAGTCCTTTCTGGTTCCTCTTCCACCCGCCCTTTCCTGTTCCTCTTCCTCCCGCCCTTTCTGGTTCCTCTTCCTCCAGCCATTTCTGGTTCTTCTTCTCCCAGCTCTTTCTGGTTCCTCTCTCCAGCCCTTTCTGTTTCCTCTTCCTCCATCCCTTTCTGGTTTTTTTTCCTCCCGCCGTTTCTAGTTTTTCCTCGCGCCTTTTCTGGTTCCTCTTCCTCCAGCCCTTTCTGTTTCTTTTTCCTCCAGCCCTTTCCGGTTCCTCTTCCTCCAGCCCTTTCCGGTTCTTCTTCCTCCAGCCCTTTCCGGTTCCTCTTCCTCCAGCCCTTTCCGGCTTCCTCTTCCTCCAGCCCTTCCTGGGGCGCCTCTTCCTCCAGCCCCTTCTGGAATTTCGTTACCCTGGACGATTCTGGTTTTCCTCTTCCTCCAGCCCTTTCTGGTTCCTCTTCCTCCAGCGCCTTCTGGTTTCTCTTCCCCCGCCCTTCTTGGTTCTTCCTCCAGCCCTTTCTAAGTTCCTCTTCCTCCAGCCCTTTCTGGTTCCTCTTCCTCCAGTCCTTTCTGGTTCCTTTTCCTCCAGCCCTCTCTGGTTCCTCTTCCTCTCGCCCTTTCTGGTTCCTCTTCCTCCAGCCTTTTCTGGTTCGTCTTCCTCCAGCCCTTTCTGGTTCCTCTTCCTCTAGTCCATTCTGGTTCGTCTTCCTCCAGCCCTTTCTCTTCCCTCTTCCTCTCGCCCTTTCTGGTTCCTCTTCCTTCAGCCCTTTCTGGTTCCTCTTCCTCCAGCCATTTCTGGTTTCTCTTCCTCCCGCCCTTTCTGGTTCCCATTCCTCCAGCCCTTTCTGGTTCCTTTTCCTCATGCCCTTTCTGGTTCCTCATCCTCCAGCCCTTTCTGGTTCTTCTTCCTCTATCCTTTCTGGTTCCTCTTCTAGCCCTTTCTGGTTCCTCTTCCTCCAGCTCTTTATGATTCCTCTTCCTCCCCACCTTTCTGGTTCCTCTTGCTCCCGCCCTTTCTGGTTTCTCTTTCTCCCACCCTTTCTGGTTCCTCTTCATCCCACCATTTCTGGTTCCTCTTCCTCCCTTCCTTTCTGATATTTTGGAAAAATGTTAACTTTAACTTTGTTTCTTCCTCTTTCTTTCTTCCAGTATCTTCCGATTTTATTTAATAAAGTTCACATTTCATGGGCAGTGTCCTATTCTGTGAGGGGAATAACGCCAAGTAATTGCTACCTAGAATTCGAACGATTGATCGAACCCGTGCCCTTTGTCATGCAACTCTATCGCTCTACCAATTAAGCCACGGTTTTTTTCTGCCATCTTATCTATTGCTAAAGTTGAACTTTTCGCTTAAACTTTTGCTTCTAGTTCCATTCTTGAGGATTTCGGAACCATTCTTCCTTCTCCACACTCCTTCAACTCTTCTTTGCCTAACATCGTAATCTCTTCCAAAAAAAATTTTTTTTTTCTCTCTCTCTCTCTCTCTCTCTCTCTCTCTCTCTCTCTCTCTCTCTCTCTCTCTCTCTCTCTCTCTCTCTCTCTCTCTCTCTCTCTCTCTCTCTGAGCTTAACACTAACAAGGAGTATGATCCTGACAGTACTTCTCTTGTGGTTCTTAAACCTTGTTCTTCTGAAATTGTTCCCTGCTTTGTTAAACTGTTTCGCTTCTGTCTTTCCACTTCGACCATTTTTCTTGCTGGAAATGTGCGCTAGTCATTTAGCCTGTGACGAAAAAGGAAGACACCTCCCATCCTTCCAAAACGTGCTTTCATTTGGCCTGTGTCGAAAAAAGAAGACCCACCCCTAACCACCTTCCAACACGTGCGCTCTTCATTCAGTCTGTGTCGAAAAAGGAAGACCCACCCCTCCCAACCCGCCAACACGTACGCTAATCATTCAGCCTGTTTCGAAAAAGGAAGACCCGCCCCTCCTAACACTCCAAAACGTGCGCTAATTCAGCCTGTGTCAAAAAAGGAAGACCTACCCCTCCTAACTTTCCAAAACCTGCGCTCTTCATTCAGCCTGTGTTGAAAAAGGAAGACCCACCCCTCTTAACCCACTAAAACGTGTGCAACCCTCCAACACATGCGATCCTCATTCAGCCTGTGTCGCAAAAGGAACACCCGCCTCTCATAACACTCTGAAACGTGCGTTCACTTAGCCTGTGTCGAAAAAGGAAGACCCACCCATCCCAACCCTCCAAAACGTGCGCTCATTCAGCCTGTGTTGAAAAAGGAAGACCTACCCCTCCCAAGTTTCCAAAACCTGCGCTCTTCATTCAGCCTGTGTTGAAAAAGGAAGAATCACCTCTCCCAACCAACCCTTCAACACCTGCAGTCCTCATTCAGCCTGTGTCGAAAGAGGAAGACCCACCCTTCCCAACCAGCTAACACGTATGCTAATCATTCAGCCTGTGTCGAAAAGGAAGACCCGCCATTCTTAACACTCCAAAACGTGCGCTAATTCAGCCTGTGTCGAAAAAGGAGACCCACCTCTCCCAACCCTCCAACAAGTGCGCTCCACATTCAGCCTGTGTTAAAAAAGGAAGACTCACCTCTCCCAACCCTCCAAAATGTTCGCTCATTCAGCCTGTGTCGAAAAAGGAAGACTCACCCCTCCCAACCCTCAAACTATCGACATATCGCTTTAAATTCCATTCTTTCTATCTTCAACATGAAGGTTTGGAGACACCTTAATTCTTCTATAATCTCTGATCGGCAATAAGGCTTATATAAGCAATACTCTACTGGTTATATTTTGCTTTTAATATACTATGTTAACGAAATAAAGAATTAAAGACTAAAGACTATTGGTTGGATTATCGTCGCACCAACTCTTGAAATGACTGCTGTGACCTGTGAAAATGAAAAAAGAGAAGGTTAGGACATCAGGTGGTCAGGTCAGGTCAAATCAGAGGTATGTTTAAACGTTCAAAATCTTTTGAGAGTGAAAAAAAAAATTACACATGAAAATCAAAAGTAGTGTGAGGAAAAAAATGAAGAAAAAGAAAAACAAATTAAGAATAAGATGAAATGCAGAAAAATATGAGGATAATAAATTTCAAATGAAAATTTGCTGAAAAGTTAAAAAAAAAGAAAAAAAAAACTTAAAAAATATTAAAATATTCCTGTTCAAAATTTTACAACAAAACGGTTTTAATATAATAAACTGTGAGTAACAAAGATTCATCAACATGAATTATAAAATTCACGAAATCTGAAGAGAAAATCGAAAACGCAAATGAATCTCACCCTTTTGTATACCTATTTTAAAGTTTATTATTCCCTTTCTCTAAACTCTAAAACCCTTTATTCCTAAGGCTTATGAATTTCATCCGTGATTTAGATAATGCATTTTAAGAGCATTAAATAATTTGCTTCAAGACTTTCCTATTAAATAATTTGACTCATGCAAGACTGTTCCCTATTTATATTAAATATATACAAGTTTTTGATGTATAATTTTAGGAAAAGCGCAAATATTTGCTTGGATTTTAGCTTTCTTAATGCCTTAAGTCAAATAAATATTATTACGTTCGTCTTATTATATTCACCTTTATATCTCTCTCTCTCTCTCTCTCTCTCTTCTTCTCTTCCTCCCTTCTCTCTCTTCTCTCTCTCTTCTCTACTCTCCATCTCTCTCTAATCTCTCCATCTCTCGTTGTTCTTCAACAGCGACCATAACATCTTCATAATATATATATATAATATATATATATAATATATAATATATATATATAAATATATATAATATATACATATATAAAATATATATATAATATATATATATAATATATATATAATATATATAATAAAAAATTAATAATATAATACCAATATAATATATATATATATAATATATATATATATATATATATATAATATTATACTATATTATATTATTAATAATTATATAAATAGGTATTATATAATATAATAATAATATACTACTAATAAATAATCTATAATATATATATACATTATATTATATCAGAGGCGACTCCTATACCCGTGCTGCTCGTTTATTATTATAGAAGCGATCGATCTTTTACAAATTATGACATTTTAAAACAAAATTCTCTTTTTTTCCTTAAAATTTGGTCAAAGTGAATGAAAATATTACAAATATATATAAAACATTATGTAAAATTGAAAAAAAAAAGGGTAAGAATAAGCGCGATTAGATAATGAAATTTTCAACCATTAAAAAAAGGCGACTTTTCGTGCTCGAATGGAATAGCGGAGATTGCGTGTGTGTGAATTTAGCCTAAAAAAAATTTTTTATATTGTTTACTTTGGTTTTGTTTTTCCTTTGATGTTGCCACAGGCAGGCAAGAAAGTTACCATTTTATGATGCATAGATTAAGGAATCTTTTAATTAAGTTATATATATATATATCATTAGTATATAGAATAATTATATTATATATAATATATATTATATAATATAATATATATAATATATATATATATACCTATACTATACGTATATATATATATATCTTAATAATTATTATTACTATAATATAGAGAGAGAGAGAGAGAGAAGAGAGAGAGAGAAGAGAGAGAGAGAACCAGAGTAGTAAAAAATTACTGTAGTCGCCGATGATTCTAGAATATATATATAGTATAATATATATAAGTATATATTAATTTATTATATATATATATAATATATATATATAATATATAGCTTATATAATTATTATATATAATATATAATTATATAAATAGTATAGTTATATATATTTAAATCTAATTTAAACTATTTTTTATATTTTTCAAGATAATTAGATACAATTAGTTGCTTTTGAAAACTTCTTACATGATAACACTCAAAGAAAAAAATTCATCATACTGCATTCAACCTCTTACTTTTCTATACTCTTAAAATAGGAGCTGACCAACAATTCTTCAGTTCTGCGAAAATTTGACTCGACAATGGCTAAACTGCGTTGTAACATACTAAATTATTTCATCAGCCGAAGATATGTGATAGCACATGAAACTAAATTATTCAGTTTGAACATTAACTTCAAAGATTTAAGTACTGTGATCCAACTGTAGAGTTGCAAGTGAGGTCAAATGTATTAAAACATTTAATACGTAAAAGGGAGTAAATAGTTACGCAATCAATAAGATTGTGTCAAAAGACAATCCCTTTAGTTTGTAGGATTCTCAGTTGTTGAGGCGGTTGTCTCAGCTGTACTTGCTATGTGTGTTCGCTGTCATATAAACTTGCATGGTTGCATGGTTGCATGGATTTTGAATCGAGTAACCAAACTAATTCACAACTGAGAACTCGAAAGATATTTGCGTCAGAGGTTACCCTTAAAATTTTAAGGTGACAAATTCTATAGCATTATTCTTTAAGAAAATTTTATGATAAAATTATTCATTATTTCACACAATAAACACTAAAAAATACAAGTAAAAAAAATGAAAAATAGACAAATGTAATGAAAAGATTCCGTAATTTTATAACTTTTACTTAAATTAATTAAAATAACAACAAAATCAATAATATTCAAAATAATAATAATTATAATAATAATATAATAATTCATAGCAATTATTATATTTAACAAATTATTCTTATTAATCAGTATTCAATTACTGATATAAATAAATAAATAAATAAATAAATTTTATTTACAGTAATTACATTAATATTAGTGAATATAACACTATAATATAATATAATATAATATAATATAATATAATATAATATATAATATAATATAATATAATAATATTAACACTAATAACATCAACTATTAAAACAAATTAGTTAAATTTGGTTAAATCTTGCGAACATAAATCAGACTAATAATAATAATAATAATAATAATAATAATAATAATAATAATAATAATAATAATAATAATATATAATATTAAATAATAAAAAAAAATAAAATAAAATAAAAAAATAAAAAAATAAAATAAAATAAAATAAAATAAAATAAAATAAAATAAAATAAAATAAAATAAAAAAAATAAAAATAATAATAATAATAATAACAAAAATAATTACAAATTATAATAATTTATTATAATTTATTACAATTATAATTATTATAATGTGTCTGAAGAATATTTTAATAAAATGAGATCCTCTTCAGATGAAAGTAGATGGCTTTTGAAAAAAGTCTGGTTCCTTCTGGATTTAAATGAACCCCGTCGTATGAGAGATAGTGATTCATCTTGAACGAGAAGCGAATAAAGTCCTTTCCGATTTCATCGTGAAGCAGGTTGCTAAGCTTTCTTCTCTGGTTATTGTGCTGGTGAAAGGACATGCCCCTAGGTTTTGCCATGTGCTCAATCTCCCCCCACGAGCACAGTAATCCGACCATTCCACTTTGAGATGAGGCGAATCATGTCTTTAAGTATTATTTAGGGGATAGAGTCTCTGTTTATATCATTTGCTCCAATTTGCTAAGATATGAGGTCAGGGTCAAACTCTTGAAGTTCAGAGAACTCGACGGATGTTGGGAATGTACTTCCATGAGCCCCTCCATAGGAAAAATTCCGAACAATGGCTTGAGTGATGAAACACTTCTGCATTCTCTTGATGTAACTATGGCCAACAATAGCGATCTTTATTCTTGGTTTGGAGTTGCGAGAAATCTGATAATAAATAGCAAAAAACTTGTGATGAATTTCCAACGATTTTAAACATAAATGTTATAGTTTCAATAAAAGACTAGTAGTAGTAGTAGTAGTAGTAGTAGTAGTAGTAGTAGTTAGTAGTAGTTCAAGCTCTTTTTGATTTCTAAATGCCAAGTAAGTAGTCACTAGTTTTAGAATCCCACATACACTTAAAAAGATTTACAGAAGTGAATGAGATTTCTCGTCCTTGAATACCGTAAGGAACTGATGCGGGAAGGAAAATTCCCATCTATACTTAATTTTTTATGATAGTGGTTTCACTAAATTCACTAGACTTACAGGTTCTTCAATTTCTCATAAAAGTTTCTTCGCACATTAGTTATTTTTTCTAAAATAAAGGATTTGACTCCTCAAGTCCCTTTCTAATAAAAAACTATAAAGGTTGTTCTGCTTTTAAATTCTTTACCTGTAGTTTTATGGATAGAAAAAATGGTTAAAATCTTGTGCTAATTTAATGACACTTTCTATATATATATATAGATATATAACTGCTATATATATATATATATATATATATAGTATATACTTCTTCATATCTTGATGCTGCAGCTGCTGCTGCTGCTGTATATGTTGGCAAGTAATATATATATGTATATAACTAATATATTTAGATCAACAACCATATATATATATATATATATATATATATATGCTGCTCAACATATATAACCATAACCAATAACAACTAACCATGCCAGCAGCCAGCAGCATAATACGTATAACTGTAACCAGCATATAATATATGTATATATATATATAGCAGCAGCAGCAGTAATAGCCTTATATGTATATATATATATATATATAGCAGCCAGCAGCATAATATATATACCGTATATATACCTATATATATAGTAATGTATATACATGTATATATATACCTTAACAACATATATATATATATGCTCATAACTGTCAACATATATATATGTATATAACATATATATATTTCATAAATAACTGTATATATATATATATATATATATATATGTAATTGCTTCTTTGCTAACAACGCTTATACCTTCCTTATATATATATATATATATATAGCACTTATGCTGCCAGCAACGCTGCGCTGCTGCTGCTGCCTGCTGCTATAGCCAACGCTATATATGTATATATGCCTTATATACCATAGCATCAGTGTCCAATTTTTGTATTTGGTGCGGATGTGAGATTTCTGAATCCGCCGGATTGCCGGATCAATAAACCCAAATTATATATATAATATATATATATATATATATATATATATACTGCTGCTACGCTCTAATAACAATAACGCCATATATATATAACTATTGCTCTTGCTAGCATCTTCTGCTATATATGTAGCAACCAGCCTTATGTAACCCATATCCGGTGGCATTACCTTGAGATTATAATTGGGTGGGGCGGCTATATATATATATATATATATATATAGCAGCCTTTATAACTACTGCTATGCTCTTAACGAGTTCAAAATTTGGTGCAGCCTGCTGCTGCTGCTGCTGCTGCTCGCTTCCTAGAGATTACTATATACTACCCAATTATGTCTTCAAGGTACGCCACTGATATATATATATATAGCAACATATATATATATATATATATATATATACATATATATACACTTATAAACTATATACTATGCTATATATATATATATATATATATATATATATATATATATCAGTGAGAGAGCGTACCTTGAAGATTCTGAGCCCAGGTGAGCAGCCCGCCACCCACCCTTATGCTGTAACCATATAGCCAGCTCCAGTATATATATATATATATATATTATATATATAGCAACTATAACTGCTGCTCCATATCGCATGAGCTGCTCAATATATATATATATAACCAGCAGCCATATGCTGCTGTTGTATTAATTGTATAAACATAATATTACTATTATTATCGATATTCTGATTATAATTACCATTATCATTATTATTAATATTATTATTATTATTACATTATTATTATTATTATTATTATTATTACTATTATTATTATTATTATTATTAATAATAATCAATATTATTATTATTAATATGTGTGTGTGTGTGTGTGTGTGTGTATTATTATGTGTGTGTGTGTATTATTTTTGTTATTATTATTATTATTATAATAATAATAATAATAATAATAATAATAATTATTATTATTATTATTATAATAATAATAATAATAATAATAATAATAATAATAATAATAATAATAATAATAATAATAATAATAATAATAAACAAGGAAATCTTCTCTGAACATTGACTTTAACTGTTATTAATAAAGAAACGTAGGCCTTAAAAGATTTTTAAAATTAAGTATTTGTTCCTTAGATAAGAATTTAAGAAGTTTTTTTCAGGCGAAAATTTTAAACTGCAAATTTATACTATTTTCTTATTTTAATTATATAAAGATAAATATCACTTAAAAGTAATGTAATAAAAATATTTAATAACCAAAGCAATGGACTTAAAGATAAACACTGCTGCTGCCATCCTTTTGATACGTAATAGAAACTTTTGTCGTATATATATATATAATATATATATATATATATATATATATATATATATACCTCTGCCTCAACCGATCACATAGGTATGTCGATGTCTCATAGCCTGCTGCTGCTGCCCCTTGCTGCTTTTTGCTGCTCTTTGCTGCTATACCGCTATACCAACCCCTTATATGCGGTATATATGTATGTAGCAACAGCTAACTGCTGCTATATATATATATAACTTAATATATAACATATCTTATATATATATATATATAATATGTAAATATGCCAATACATCTGCTCCTCTGATATATCTTTGCTCTTAATATATATGTAGTGTACGATGTTTGTCTGGCAGGACAGGTACATGTTTTTCCTGGCCTGACCATTATAATACTATAGGAGAAATTAAATTCTTACGTACACCGATAACAAAGAAATTCACTCTTAGGAATAGGGTAGGAGCGAAAATTTCCAAATTAATTTAATTATTATAACCGTTATTACCATATTACCAGGGCTGCGGAGTCGGAGTCGGAGTCGTGGAGTCGGAGTCGTGGAGTCGTGCAATTTCCCGGAGTCGGAGTCGGAGTCGGAGTCAGCTTTCTGTGCAGAGTGGAGTCGGAGTCGGAGTCGGAGTCGAAGATTCCTGTGTAAGTGGAGTCGGAGTCGAAAATTTGAGAACTATTATTATTATTATTATTATTATTATTATTATTATTATTATTATTATTATTATTATTATTATTATTATTATTATTAAAAAAGTTTTTAATTTTATTTCCAACGTTCTAAATATTTATTTTTGTACATAATTTAATTTCCTTAAAATAATCTTTGAAAATAATATACAGGAGAAGAAGAAGATATATTTACATAGATTTCCCGACGCGTTTCGTCTCTATACTTGAGACATCTTTAGAGGATTATTTCTTGTAAGCGAATGAGTCTTTAAGTTGATATATAATAAGTAAATCAAATGATATTGAGTCTAACAGATAATACATTAAATTTTATGTTAATGTCTGGTTGCGTGTTTTGATGTAGAAGGCCTCCGCAATTTTAAATTTTAAGTTTCTGGACTTCACACGATCCGTATAATATTGTGAAGTGTTTAGAAATAATACTAATAGTTGATTGACCATGTACCGTATTGAAATGTTCAAAGATTTTGCTGGGACTGTGGAGAGTTGGTATGCCCTGTCCGACAATCTATTCTTCATTAACCAATATATGTCGACATTACAGTCTAACTCAGATCAGTTAAATTGGTACACAACGTGATGGTTGTCGGGAAAAGCATCTCTTTGTGTGCTAAGGAAGATGTCAGTTGTTTGGACTTATGGTATAGTCTGACTTTAATTTTTGAGGTGTCTTTTTAGTTTTTAGAAGAGTGAGAATTCAAAATATTAAGAAGGCACTTCTCTTCCTTATTGACAAATAGCATTAGAAGTTTTGAAAAAGAAATTAATTTTTCACGATTATTTTACTTTTCTTTATTATATAATTTTGTAAAAGGGTTTTATTAATTAAATTTTTCAACTGAATATTGTGGATGATCCCAGTTAATTAAATTTTACTTAATGCAGCAAAATTTCTTCATCAAAAGAAGTTTTCTGCACAGTTGGGAGCTTATGGGTTGGTGTACCAGCCAAGCTGTAAACAAGTGATGAGCCCTATCATTTACTCCATCCAGTTTGTAGATATGTTTTCTTTTAAATTCAAACGGTGTTTGAGTACAACAAATTGATAAAGGTTCTCACTTATGTTGTTCTGACCATATCTGGTGGGGATAGGTTATTTGAGTGATACACTACGTTAATTTTATGTCAATCGTATCAACAACCGGGAGTTTTATTAACAAGAAGATTCTACATCAAGTGAGGCGCATGCCGTGGTGGCTTGGAGGATTTAAGTATGATAATTGAGATAAGGTTTTATTATTTGATTTAACTATGAAAAAGTAATAAAATATGGTCGGATAATTCTGTTCAGATTTTGGGCAAATTTCGTGGTAACCGTTCCGCACATAGATATTACGGGTCTCAAAGGTGAATTTTCTGAGTTTTGTGTATTTTAGGCAATCCATATATATATATATATATATATATATATATATATATATACTATATATATATATATATATATATATATATATATTATATATATATATATATATATATATATATATATATATATATATATATATCCTAAATTATAAAATCCAGTTCTTTTAATTTTGTCAGAAATTCCTTTGTTTTTTATTTCATAAGCGATTCTGTTAATGCGATTATTATTATTATTATTATTATTATTATTATTATTATTATTATTATTATTATTATTATTATTATTATTCTTATTATTATTATTATTATTATTATTATTATTATTATTATTATTATTATTATTATTATTATTATTATTATTATTATTATTATTATTATTATTATTATTGAAACAAAGTATTAAACTGTTAATTTTATAATGGCTGTTTTATAACAAAAATAAAAATAATTTGCATTATAATTACGTTATTTCCGAAACTGAAATATATTTGTTTGTCATGTGTTGCGCCTGCATCTTTATGTCTTGACGGTATTTTTTCCGTATAGCATTTGGAGATTAGATTGGAAAAGTGGTATATTTTTATTCTCAAAAGCAACAAGCGAAAAAAAAAATTTGTTGAAACAAAAAAAAATGTTTTACTGTAACTCTGTAAGCACTAAACTGAGTCAGAGTCGAAATTTTGAATTTGACTGCTGGAGTCGGAGTCGGAGTCGGAGTCGAAAATTTTTGTTTAAGTGGGTGGAGTCGGAGTCAGGAGTCGAAAATTTTTGTTTAAGTGGAGTCGGAGTCGGGTCGGAGTCGAAAATCAAATTTGAATTTAAGGAGTCGGAGTCGGAGTCGGGTCGAAAAATTTATTTTACGACTCCGCAGCCCTGGTTATTACTAAAGTAGTTGTTTTTTTTTTTAATTTTTTTTATAAATTAGTTTCTTTTTTTTCACTTTCATATAAAATTTTAATAATTTAATTAAGTTTTAATTAAGTTTTTAATTTATTTTATTAAAAAGACTCAGAAATATTGGGTAGGAGCTACCTACCCTATGTATATACGATATACCTTATATAATATATATATATATATATATATATATATATAACTGCTATATATATATATATATAGCAACCTTATATATAACTCTGCTCTTATATATACTATATAGCACCAACCAACCATGCTGCCATATATATATACCTTGCTGTATATTGCAGAGTTTTTGCCCCTTTCAATGTTGAACTCGCTTTGCATCTCACCATCCACTTTCCCAACCTCCACCCATCAGAAAGTGGCTAACAAAAATTATGCTGTTAACTTTGAAGTCATAATTTTTAATACTCATAAAAATTTATATGAGGTAAATTCTGCTTTAAAAATAAATAAATAAATAAATGCTTCAAAAATAAATAAATAAATAAATAAATAAATAAAGATGTTAGTTACGAACGCATTATGTTGTAAGTTGTCATTTTTCACGAAATATATCTTTCCGTTATTCTTTAGAGTAAATTTCTTAATAAAATTAAAAAAATATAATTATTTGAATTACTTTACAAATTTTAAAACAAAATCAACTTTTCATTACAAATAAATAGATAATATTAAAAAAAAAATTATTTTATTGAAGTATATATATGGAAACTGCAGAAATATATATATATATATATATATATATATATATATATATACTGCTATATATATATATTTATTTACTTATCTATATATATATACTATATATATCACATCCACATCCTCATGACAAAAAAGTGCGGATGCGGATGTCATTGCGGTGTGGTAAGGGATGTGGATGCGGATTGCGGATGTTACATACATCTCTAATATATATATAAATATATATATATATATATATATATATATATATATATATATATATATATATATATATATACTATATACTATATATAACTGGTATATATATATATATATATATATATGTGACCTTAATCCCTTACTGTAAAAAATCATAAAGGTTGTGCTTTTAAAATGAACCTATAGTTTTATGGATATAAATAATGGGTAAATATTTGGGCTCATTCATGGCCCTTTTTATTATAAATATCCCCTCCCCACTCATAATATATATATATATATATATATATATAGCAATAACAGTATAATATATATATATATGTATATAGTAATATATATATATATATATATATAACCAGCTATCTTAGTAATAGTAACCTTAACAATAACCAGCAATAACCAGCACCTTCTATTTATATATAGCAGCCAGCCCAGTAGTAGCCAGCAACTTGTATATATATATATGTAGCCAGCAACTTATAGCCAGCAGCCAGCCAGCAGCATATATATAACCAGCCGCTGCTATACTATACTGCTGCTTGCTGCTGTAACCAGCCAACCACCATATATGTATATATATATAATATTAATAATAATATAATAATAAATAAGCCAAATTTAATATAATAATTCAATAAACTAATCCATTAAATTATAATATCAAATTATATATTTATTATTTCTTTTGATTGCATTTTAATTTATAATTTGCATTACTTCTTTTATTCAGTTTCCTCATTCGTTTTTATATTAAATATTGCTATATCCTTTATCTTTATTAGATTATAATTGAGAAAAGGAAGTGGGACTTAATACCATGTGTGTGTGTGTGTGTGTGTGTGTGTATTGTGAGAGAGAGAGAGAGAGAGAGAGAGAGAGAGAGAGAGAGAGAGAGAGAGAGAGAGAGAGAGAGAGAGAGAGAGAGAGAGAGAGAGAGAGAGAGAGAGAGAGAGAGAGAGAATCTTATTACCGTGAGACATACTCCACTGGAGAGACTTTATTAAATCAACAAAGAGAAATAAGTAATAAAAATTTATGTTGCTCCTGGGAAAAATCTCTCTCTCTCTCTCTCTCTCTCTCTCTCTCTCTCTCTCTCTCTCTCTCTCTCTCTCTCTCTCTCTACCCCCATATAAGAAAAAACAAACAGTTGGAGTGGCGTAAAGAAACTCTGAAGTCGCCGCAGAACACCGAACCTCATAGAAACTTATTAAGAAATAGAAGTAATGTGATACCTATAATTAATTAATATCACGAGAAATGAAAACATCAAGAATATTAAGAACAAAGGAATGTTTTTGAGTTTTGTTTCTGAAGAAGATATAATTCTGTTGAAGATTATGTCGAGTACATAGATTAAGAGGCTTCTTTTTTGAGGCGTTGAAACTTACCATGTTGTTCTTGGACCGAATTAGAGGTACTAGAAAGATCAGAAGTTCAGCAGCTACTCCGAAGCCACGTCGAGAGGGTGAACTCCCTAATTGGAAGGAGTAATAAAGGGAGGAGTCTTCTGCATAGAAGCTAATAGAAGGCAAAAACGGGAGAGAGAGAGAGAGAGAGAGAGAGAGAGAGAGAGAGAGAGAGAGAGAGAGAGAGAGAGAGAGAGATTAATGAAAAGTAGAAAAAAGTTGGGTATAACATTAATTGGACAGAAACCTTGAGGAACACAGCTATTAATATAGATTTAAAGAACGAACTGTAACCGTCAGCAACAGAAGCCACAGAACGACCGGAAAGGAAATCAGAGAGCAGGTCAGAGAGAGAGAGAGAGAGAGAGAGAGAGAGAGAGAGAGAGAGAGAGAGAGAGAGAGGAGAGAGAGAGAGAGAGAGAGAGAGAGAGAGAGAGAGAGAGAGAGAGAGAGAAGGACGAATACCTTGGGAAGGAAGTTTAGAAATCAAAGCATTTTGTACCAGACTCCATTGAATGTTTTCGTTATATCTAACGCCACAGCCAAAGATAGGGACTAGCCCAAATGGCCGATAGGTCAAATGGTCGACACATGAAAAAAAAATTCCTGTACAGCCAGCCGCAGCCGTTAAGATAGGTTAGGTTAAGTAAGGTCAAGTTTGGTTAAGTTACGTTACGTTAGGTTAAGTAACGTTAAGTTAGGTTAAGTTTTGTTGGATTCGTTAGATTCGTTAGAGAAACTCTCAATAACCATGATTTTTTTTTTACAAATGTCGACCATTTGACCTGTCGATCATTTTCCCTGTCGACCATCTGGTACAAGCTTCCCAAAGATTCACCGAAATGCCAAAGAGCGCAGTATCAAGAATCAGAGAAGAGGAGAAAAAAAGATCACCAAGAGAGCCTTGCTTACGAAGGATCAGGTATGTTAGATCTTGAAGAATTAAGATGTCTCCAAACCTTTATGTTGAGGATAGATTCAAAAACTTTAGATTCATGTTGAGGATAGATTCATGTTGAGGATAGATTCAAAAATTTTAGATTCATGTTGAGGATAGATTCATGTTGAGGATAGATTCAAAAATTTTAGATTCATGTTGAGGATAGATTCAAAAATTTTAGATTCATGTTGAGAATAGATTCAAAATCTTTAGATTTATGTTGAGGATAGATTCAAAAACTTTAGATTCATGTTGAGGATAGATTCAAAAACTTTAGATTCATGTTGAGGATAGATTCAAAAACTTTAGATTCATGTTGAGGATAGATTCAGAAACTTTAGATTCATGTTGAGGATAGATTCAAAAACTTTAGATTCATGTTGAGGATAGATTCAAAAACTTTAGATTCATGTTGAGGATAGATTCATGTTGAGGACAGATTCAAAAACTTTAGATTCATGTTGAGGATAGATTCAAATACTTTAGATTCATGTTGAGGATAGATTCAAATACTTTATATTCATTTTGAGTAAGGATAGATTCAAAAACTTTAGAAAGAACGGAAGTCATAGCGATAGGTCGATAGTTAGAGGGGTGGGTCTTCCTTTTTCGACACAGGCAGAATGAGAAGCTCACGTGTTTGAGGGTTGGGAAGGGTACATGGATCTTTCTTTTTCGACACATGCTGAATGAGGAGCGCACGTTACAATCAAGAAGGGGAGGGAATGTCGAAATGGGAGGACAGAGACTAGACAGTTTAACAAATCAGGGAACAATTTTAGAACAAGTTTTAAGAACCAGAGGAGGAGTACCATCAGGACCATACTCCTTCTTAGTGTTAAGCTCAAAGAGATCATAAAAAAAAACATATTTACAGGAGATTACGATGTTAGACAAATGAGTTGAAGGAGGGTGAAGAAGTGTGAATTGCTCCGGAATCTTCAAGAATGGAGATAGAAGGAAAGTTTCAACGGAAAGTTCAGCTTTAGCAAAAGGTAAGATGGCAGAAAATAACCGTGACATAATTGGTAGAGCAACAGAATCGCATGACATAGGGCGCTGGTTCGATCCTTAGTTCGGAAGTAATAGGTCACTACCAATGAGATTTGAACTTTAAAAAATATCGAAGATACAGGAGGAGGGAAAGAGGAAAAAACAACGTTAGAGTTGATATTTTTTGAAAAATATCAGAAAGGGCGGCGGGAGGAAGAGGAACTAGAAAGATCATTGATGAATATATATATATTTTTATACCTTACCTTCTTACCCCCCCCCCTTTATCGGGGAGGCAACACCGCGTCCAAATACACAGCCGCCGCAACCGGCCTCCTCCAGAAATCTTCCAGTGTTGAAATTTTCCAGATTGTCTGGAATGAGAGTTATATAGACAGGAGAGTAGAAAGTGGGACGTATATTCCGGGGACTGATTACAGTTTGGACATATATTTATACTGGTTTCGTTGAGGGTGAATCTGTGCTGGTAGTATTGTAAATTTGGGAGGTGGCAGCATCTTAATTTGGCTAAGGAAGACTGGCTGGTTCTTAGTAGGGAGATGATTTCTGGTCCTATTTCTGGTGGATGTTTGTTTTGTTAAAATAACTCATGCTATGAGGGTAATTTGGAGCAACCAATCTCTGGTGTTTCTTGATTTAAGATTAAGACAGGAATGGTTGATTTCAATGCCTCCAAAATTCAAGTCCTTCACCTTTCTACTCGATATAATTCTAAACACGGCTATAACCTCATCTGCGAAAGAAAACAACTCGAACCTTAGTCCGATCTTAATGCTCTCGGGGTCCCTTTTCTCGTGACCTTAATTGGAAGGATTACATTACTTCTAAAGAAGCTTCTTAGAGGATGGGTGTTCTGAGGTGCCTTCAGAATTTCACGCCATTCAAACTGCCTGCTCTTTATATATATATATATATATATATATATATATATATATATATATATATATATATATATATATATATATATATATATATATATATATATATATATATATATATATATATATATATATATATATAGATATCTATATATACGTATCATATATATATATGTAACAACATATAATATATATATGTATAGTATATATATATATATACAACATATGTATAACCTTTATATATATATATATATATATATCTTTATATATATATATATATAAGAGAAGAAGAAGAGAGAGAGGTTTCTCCTGCTGGACAAATATGCGTTTTTATTACTTATTGCTCTTTGTTGATTTTAATAAAGTCTCTCTCTCTCTCTCTCTCTCTCTCTCTCTCTCTCTCTCTCTCTCTCTCTCTCTCTCTCTCTCTCTCTCTCTCTCCTTTATACTCCAAATTAAGTTACTCTTCCTTCCTTAATTTACTATAATCCTAATAAAGAGAAGAGACGAACAGTTTAATAAAGGACCGAATAGGAAAACTGAATAAAAGATGCAACGCAAATTCTTAATTAAAATGCAATTAATAGAAATAAATATATAATCTGAAATGATAATTTAGTAGATTAGTTTATTGAATTATTATATTAAGTTAAGCTTTATATATATATATATATATATATATATATATATATATAGATCCCGAAAGCAACATGCATATATATATATATATATATATATATATATATATATATATATATATATATATATATATATATATATATATATATATATATATATATATATATAGTCAGCCTCCCGAAAGCAACATGCAAGTAACTAAACAACTATAACAGCTACAGGAAAATAAATAACATTTTATTAATCAGGAGACATTTTTATTAATGAAATAATAATAATGATAACAAAAAAATGACGCTTTTGAAAAATTTTAATTTGTTTAAAATGTTGGAAAAGTGTATGATAATGATCGTTTTGAGAAGAACAGAAGGAGCTCTAGCGCTCCGAGGGAGCGTCAAAGTTGCCAAATGTCGATTTTTTTAACTAAAAGATACCCCAAGGGTAAACCACAAAGATGGACAGAGTAGGGGTTTCTCGACCTACTGGGGAACGACGGGGTCCCTCCGTCGTCTCGAACGCCCTAAAAGGGAAATAATAAGAAAAATTAACATTTTCTCCAGAGTATATAAAAAAAACAATATTTGGTTACTCTTGCTCATTACTGCGAAGTGATGGCTAATGAGCGTACGCTGCCAGACCTAGATTATATACCCAATATTTAAGGTGTTATTAATAAATATTAGAATAAAATAATTTTTTTTAAAAGTTTCATCGATGAAATTGCTCGCTGAAATCAAAAATGTTATTTATTTTCCAGTAGCTGTTATAGTTTTTTAGCTACATGCATGATGCTTTCGGGAGGCTGGCCTATATATATATATATATATATATATATATATATATATATATATATATATATATATATATATACTATATATATATATATATATATATAATCTATATCTTTCATTTAGGTCTCCCCTCAAGATTAATTGACATCTGTATCTTAAAAATACGATAGCTACATAAAAACTGAATACATTTTTGTAATCAGCGAACATTTTAATGCTGAAAAAGTGAATAAGAAATAAAATGAAGTGCGAAAAAAAAAAAATAATACAAATAGGTATTGGTGTACGACAATTCTCGCGTTCCTTAAAATTTCTCAGACATGAAACCCCCAGTATTCTCTTTTCAATGCTAATGCAAACACACACACATACACTCACGCACACACACACACTCACAAACTCTATGATACATAGATGTTCTAGGGGCGAAATGAATTTTTTTGTGACCTGACCTGGTCTAACATAACCTAACCTAACCTATTCTACATAATTTGTTATTTTTTAATTTTTATTTTTAATTTTTGTAATTAATATTTTGCTGCCAGGAAGAAGTACCAAAATGCCAGGCGTAAGATATTATTTTAACTAATAAATTAAAATGAAAAACTAATTATTTTAATAGATGTAATTAATAATCATTAAAATATTTTTTTTGTTTCCTGCATTAAAATATTCGCTGAATTCAAAAATGTATTCAGTTTTTATGTAGCTATCGTAGTTTTTAAGATACGGGTGTCACCTAATCTGGAGATTAATATATATATATATATATATATATATATATATATATATATATATATATATATATATATATATATATATATATATATATATATATATATATATTTTATATATATATATATATATATATATATATATATATATATATATTCAAGAGCTTTTACTTTTGGTTGTGGCATAGTTGGAGTATACTATGAAAGATATTGACAATTTCTAGGTTGCTGCATGGGTTATGAATGAGCATATTGGGAAATTGCTCCTATATACCCTAGTTGACAGGGACAAGCTCAATAGAAACATATGACTTCTTACTGTCTTTAAACTTTTAAAGTTTTTAAATTATCTATCTATCTATCTATCTATCTATCTATCTATCTATCTATCTATCTATCTATCTATCTATCTATCTATCTATCTATCACTGTGAACTACAGAATGAGAAAGGAATGATGCCTTTAACAAGGCTGTAGAGTGGCTAGATTTGGAAAGTAAGACCAGGGCCAAGCAAATGGTGGGAGCGTTGAATAGTCAAGGTGTATACCCTTCATCGTAAGAGAAGGGCAGCACCTTTTGCAAAGAAATGTTAAGGAAATTAAGGGTATTATGAACTATGTTTTCAAATGGCCAGTAATTAGGATTCTGAGGTATCTGCTGCAGAATCGGTGTAAGAGCAGACTGTATTGCGGTTTAAAAGAGAATATAACTTGTGCACATATATATATATATATATATATATATATATATATATATATATATATATATATATATATATATATATATATATATATATATATATATATATATATATATTATATATATATATATATATATATATATAATATATATATATATATATATATATATATATATATATATATATATATATATATATATATATATATATATATATATATATATATATATATATATATATATATATATATATATAAAAAAATATATATATATATATATTTATATAACAACCTTATATATATATATATATATATATATATATATATATATATATATATATATATATATATATATATATATATATATATATATATATATATATATATATATAATATATATATATATATATATATATAATATTTAGAGCTAGTTTTACAAAGTTACAAGAGGTGAAAATTTTCTCATTGTTTTTAATTTTTGTATCCTGAGAATTACAGGTAAGAATTTAAGGGACTATATGGGAAAAAACTTTTATGAGAAAATTAACAACCAATCAGGATGAAGAATCTTGTGGAAACACTTATAAAAAAAAAAAACTAAATATAGAAGGTAATTTTTATTCCTGGATCAGTTGCTTCCGATATTTAAGCACAAGAAGTCGTGTTCGATTCTGTAAGTCTTCTTAAGAGAGAATAGTGCAATTACCAAAATAGTGCTTGTGAAATTCAATAACTTGTGACTACTTTCTAATCATTTAGAAATCAAGAACTTGCCAAGCCTTTTATTAAAACTACAACAATTTGTTTTTGTAATCGTTGGCTATTCAGCACAAATACTTTCCCATGGCATCTCACTTTTCTCGTGACTACAAACCACGAATGAAGATCGCCATTGTTGGTCATAGCTATATCAAGAGAATGAAGAAGTGCTTTTTCACTGGAGCCATTGTTCAGAAGTTTTGCTACGGAGGGGCTCATGCAAGTTCCTTTCCAACTTCCGGCGAGTTCTCTGGACTTAAAAAATTTGATCCTGATCTCATTTTTCTGCAAATTGGGGGAAATGATATCAACAGAGACTCTAGCCCCGAAATAATACTACAAGACATTCTACACCTTGTCTCAAAGTGGAAAGGACGGATCCCTGTGCTCGTGGGGGAGATTGAGCACAGAACAAAACCTAGAGGGATGTCCTTCAACCAGTACAATAACCAGAGAAGGGAGCTCAACAACCTTCTTCACAATGAATTCGGAAAGGATTTCATCCGCTTCTCTTTCAAGATGGGGCACTATCTTTCATACGACGGAGTTCATCTAAATCCCGAAGGAAGCCGGCTTTTTTCAAGAGACATTTACTTTCATTTGAAGAGGAACTTACGTTATTAAATGAATTTTATGGAGAAACTTAACTAAAATAAGTCCATTATGTCAAGTGTAAAAAAAAAAAAAAAAAAAAAAAATTATTATTATTATTATTATTATTATTATTATTATTATTATTATTATTATTATTATTATTATTATTATTATTATTATTATTATTATTATTTCAGTAATTGAGGTTTGATGACCTCTAAATTTATTTAATAATAACAAATGCTAGTTTTACGTGCAATATTATCATTAATTTTTAGTCTTACTATGTTGACAAGGTTTAAAATTGTGTTTTAATAACTGCTGTTATTTTAATTATATTAAATAATATTAATGGAAATATTACAAATATTAGTACAATTATGTGTATATCAATGTTACCACTTAAACAAAAATTTCGACTCCGACTCGACTCCGACTCACTTAAACAAAAATTTTCGACTCCGACTCCGACTCCAATCAAACAAAAATTTTCGACTCCGACTCCGACTCCAGCAGTAAAATTCAAAATTTCGACTCTGACTCAGCTTAGTGCTTACAGAGTTACAGTAAAACATTTTTTTGTTTCAACTATTTTTTTTCGCTTGCTTTTGCTGTTATAAAATTAACAGTTTAATACTTTCAGTCTCAAGTGTACTTAAAAAGTTAAAATCATATACTTAATTACTTTGTCAATATATATATATATATATATATATATATATATATATATATATATATATTATATATATATATATATATATATATATATATATATATATATATATATATATATATATATATATATATATATATATATATATATATATATATATATATATATATATATATATATATTGGTTTAATATTAATATCGGAGTGAGGCAGGGATGTGTTACGTCTCCTTGGTTATTCAATTTGTATATGGATGGGGTTATGAAAGAATTAGAGATGGGGGTGGCAGGAAATGGTGTTAGAATATTGGAGTGGAGGGTGCCCTACCTATTATATGCGGATGATTTGGTTTTGTGTGGTGAATCTGAAGAGAGTTTGAGATCATTGGTAGAGATATTTGGCAGGGTGTGTAAAAGGAGGGGTTTGAAAGTAAACGTAGATAAGAGTAGAGTTATGGTTGTGAGTGAGGACAGTCCTCGGTGTGAAGTTATGTTAGCTGGTTAACAGCTGGAACAAGTGTCTGAGTTTAAATATTTAGGATATATGTTGGATGAAAAGGGAACGGATGATGCAGAGTGTAGTAGGAAAGTTGTGAATGGCAGGAAGGTGGCTGGTGCAATTAAATCTTTGGTGGATGTGAAAGGACTAAGTCTTGAGTGCGCTAGGGTATTACATGAGGGTATGTTGTTACCTGTGTTAATGTATAGTAGTGAGACTATGGTCTGGTATAAGAGGTATAGATCTAAAGTTCAATGTGTTCAGATGGACAATTTTAGGGCGTGTTAGGTGTGAGAATTGATAAAATGAGAAATGAACGTATTAGAGAGTTGTGTGGTGTGAAGAAAGGGATAAATGACAGAATAAATGAAAGTACGTTGAGATGGTTTGGTCATGTGGAAAGGATGAATGAATGAATGATAGTCGGTTGGTTAAGCGGATGTATAATGGTGAGTGTGTTGGGAATCGACCGGCTGGGAGACCGAAGAAAAAGTGGATTGAGTCAGTAAAGGAATGTCTGGAGGAGAGAAATAAGAGTTTGGCAGAGGCGAGAAGAAAGGTGCATGATAGGAGAGAATGGCGGGGTTTGTGAGGGGATATGGTTGTGGCCCACCGGGACCAAGGGATGAACCCTACACTGATGATATGCCATAGTGAGGGTCTGTTGCGATCCCATGAAGCTCTAGGGTGGATTTTCTAACTGCGACGAGTTCTCACTAATTGGTATAGAGGGGGCGGTAAGGATGGACTTTCTTTTCGACTTGTCTCATATTCTTCTACTGCTTTTCTTTTCCGATGCATGTCACGCACCTTACCCCCAGTCTTGGGAAAAAAAAGGGAAGATGATCAATATATATATATATATATATATATATATATATATATATATATATATATATATATATATATATATATATATATATATATATATATATATATATATATATTTACCTACAAATGCAATATAACATCCTTTCTCTTTCTTTACCTACCTCTTCTTCCCAAGACTGGGAGTAAGGTGGGCTACAAGCATCGGAAAAAGCAGTGGGGAGGAATGTACCATTAATCAGTGAAAACTCGTCACAGACAGAAAAATCACCCTAGAGCTTCATGGGACGCGACAGGCCCCTCACTATGGGAAATCGTCAATGTAAGGGTTATACACTTGGCCAG
>JABUQX010059376.1:32500-52334 GCA_015478945.1 Trachelipus rathkii | reverse complement strand
GATTGCCTTCTTAAGAATCTATTTTTTTTTTTTTAACGCTGTCTTGTTGATAATAATAATTATTTATTTTAAGCTAAATATGCGTATTAATACAGCCTTAAATAGAGAGATATTTGATTTTCTTTTCTTCTCAAATCGTTTGTCTATTTTTCCAATCATGACCTCGTCGAAACTCGTTCGTTAAATAATTAAAAATTACCTCAAGTTGGGGTATTTATGATCCTGCGCCACATGTAAGCTATACTTTGAAAAACTGAATTCAGCATTTCCAGCCCATATACACCGAGGATATTAAGGGCGCATTACGCAAAATAAAATGTGCCACTGCTTAGACTATATACTTAGTTGGTATATATATATATATATATATATATATATATATATACACTTATTATATAGATATCTACGTATATTTTTTTATCTTATTAACTTTCTTCTACACTACTTTATATATATATAGTATATATATATATATTATATATATAATATATATATATATAATATTTATATATATATATATAAAGTACATTTAAATGCAAAAATAACATTTTGGGAGTTGATTAAAGACAGAAAAGTGCGTAGGTCACTATATATATATAATATATATATATATAATATATATATATTAAATATATATCATATATATAACATGATAATATATATTCGTGAAGCTACTTTATTAAAATAAAATAACTCATAGGCTTCATAATATCGATAAATATATCTGTAAACAATAATTTTGCTTTATCATTATATTTATATTATTATTATTATATTATTATTATTATTATTATTATTAATTATTATTATTATTATCATTATTATTATTATTATTATTATTATTATTATTATCAATTATCATTATTTTTATTCAAAATAATCTTCCACACAGGATGCCGATAAATAAAAATATCGGTAATTTTTGGAGAGATAATTAAAATTTTTTAATAAATGAGTCTAAAATGATACCATAAACTGATAAACCTGAGTGTTATATAAATAGTGTGATTAAATCGGTTTTTTAAAAAAGTGAATAACATAAAAATAAACTTTTCTTTTTCATTATCTAATACCTATATATAGATCACTATTATATATATATATACTTATTAATATTTATATTATCTTATATTATTATATACTTATATATAGGAAGAGTAGGGCTGACTTCTTCTATTGAGAAATTAGGAGTTGATGTCAGAGTGAGCAAATACGAATTTTGAGCTGCATGATTACTATCTATATATCTTCATTAACCTATTTAATTATAAAATAATAAAGATTATATAGTAGTTATTTAAATCTAAATATTTATATATAGTTTAGAGAGAGAAGATGAGAGAGAGAGAGAGGGAGACACTATTTATTTCTTTTAATAAGGTGTGTGTTGTGTGTGTGAAGTGTGCTCGGTGTTGAGTGTGAGCTCGTGTGTGTGTTTCGTTGTGTCCCACTTTTTTCCCAATTACAACTATAAATTGCGTATTTAAACATTTACTAGGGATATGTCATAGAATTTTAAATGTGGAATAGACAATTTCGAATAGTGAATCGAGTGAACGAATTTACAGAACAATTATTTACAATTCATAAAATATGATACTTTTTAAGCTATGGAAGACCCAAATTAGACCTGATGGTAGCAAAGAGGCTTATTCTCAAATTTGTAAAACAATGTTAATTAACATTTTACATTTTTGATCTTTTAATGTCCAATAGAATTTGCAACTGTAATATGTATTGTAAGACTACCAATTCTTTATTAGTCTTTCACACTGTTCTCTATATAGAGTTTACTAGAGATCTTACACTTACAAGAACTCTCACATGCTTACACAATTATAATTTATCATTATTCAAGAGATTAAGGTACTTTTCAGTATATCTCTATCTCACTCTTTGACTTTTATATCGAATACTATACTCTCATGAGACATGAATTAAATGTAGAAAAATCTAGAGGTATGCTAAAATGAATGAAATTTATTTTTTAAAAAATATCTTTTAAGACATTTTGCAACTTCTAGTTGACGAGAATATCGAATACTGAAATTTATTAGGACAACTATAAGAAGTGCTTACGTTAATTTATCAGATAATAATAATAAATATATCGATAATTCGTAGTGCTGAAGTATAAGTATCGTATTCATAGCCCCTAAAAAATATATCAATATTTTTTTTTGATAGTATGAAAAAATATCGATATATATCGAATATTTCGGCATTCTGTCTCATTAATCTACTTCACTTGAATAGCACTTATATAATGCTGGAACGCATAGAAAAGGTTATGGGAGTTTTCCAGCTCTATATAGCTGACCATCCTCTTCGTGGAAGACTGATAACTGCAATGAATTTTTATGCTTATAATTTTTAAAATATTAATAATCCGAATCGATAAAATCAATTTTCATAGTAATTATCTCACACATTAAAGCTGAACTAATATTTATCCTTATAAGAACATCTATCCTTTATTCCATGGAGCGCTCGAGTATAACGTCTGCTGAATGGCGTGAATAAATAATACTTTCATTTTGATATAACTCTCTTTTTAAGATTCCTTAAATTGATTGTTCTTTTTTCCTTCATACCTTTTCTAATTTCCTTCATCTACTGTAGATTAACAGTCAAATCAATAATATACTAAATAATATAATAAACTTATATAATATATTATTATACTACTATATATATATATATATATATATCTTAATACCTACTACCTATATATATAATATATATATATATAGACTATTATATTAATTTCTTCGATTATCACTAAATACTTATTAAAGTAAGCTAAGTACATTATCTCTACTATTACTATAAGTGTATTTCTTCTTTATTATTTGAGGAAATGTACTTTTTATTTATTGTATTTCATTATTATCTCACCACGAGAGAGTGAGTATTGCGAATTTAATCCCACTATATAAACAATAGAAACTTCACCAATCCCTCACGCGTCTCCACCGGGTACTATCTTAGAATATATTATTAATAATTAGTAATATGTAGTATTTAAATAAAATTATTATAGATCTTTATACTATTTATAACATCTTATTTCATATTTATAGTTAGTTTCACACATAATAATAGATAATTATTATTAATCTTTGTTATAATAAATAAATAAGTTAGAGGAGTTGACACTAGAGACCACCCTTTTAAAGTATATATTATATTCGTGAATATACTTAACACCTACCCCATATATTATTAATTACATTTTATTTTAGAACAGTATTATTGTACAGGTTGCAAGGTGGGGCAAATAATCTAATGCCATGTTCCTTACTAAATATCTTCATCATACTACATTCTTTATATAAATTTATTTATCATTTTTTATTTCAAACTCTTATTTGATATATTATTATCATCATTAGTCAGTACAAATGATCATAACTAATAAATAAAAAAAGGAGACGAAACATTATTAAATATAATATAATAATTACTAATCTATTATATATTTAATTTTATTACAAAATAATTATATATTATTTTAAGCGTGCCAGGGACAAATATCACTCACAAAGCGCGCCTCGAGCGCACTAGAGAATGTCTTTTATGGCCGTGATAACCTCACTAACTCTATTCACTGTACGTTATTGGTCGAGCATATATTCCTAGGACAGGAAATAAGATCTTATTGGTTGACTTATAAGATTTTAAATAACATACAAAAAAGTGATAATTAAGAAATCATATAGTTAATGTGTATGTGAGATATTTATAAGATGTATAGCACATTTTTATACCGTGAGTACATGTCTATAAATATACACATAACTGTATGAATGAGCTTTGTTATTCATCTCTTGTAATATAATTAAATATAATATATATAATAAGCTTTTGCCTCCAAGAGTTCTAGCTTATTAATTACAATAAAGATTATAATAGCATTATTTATAGTACGTAGTTATACCGTTAACATTACATAGTGATGTATTATATTCCGAGGTTTAGAATCAGATATAATCAATCCATATCAGCTATTAAATTCTATAAAATAAAATATTTTAAAAAATTTATTTATAAAAGTCGGTACTCAAGAATTAATATTCCGTAGATATTTATTTCATTTTTATAACTAACCTTCATATATTATATATATAATATATATATAATATATATATTATTGTTGAAAAATGGAAAACGAAGTTTATAAAATGAAAGAATCAAATTTTCGATTTGTTAAATCGGATTCCCGAAGAAATTTTCACATGAGACTTTGCGTCTCTAAGACGTTTTATTCCTCGCTCAATTAACCTATTTAGCTGTAAGTTCAATTCACACACACAACACAACACACCACACACACACACACCAACACACACACACATCGACATCACACAGACCGATCAGAGGGACAACAAAAGCTCATAGCTCCTCCCCTTATGGTACCACGACAGTTATATTTCTCTCATCTACAACGAGCACACTATACACAACACACACACACACACTATTCAAACATAATCGCACTACTTAAAATCTAACATCACACACAAACACACTACGAGACAAAATCTCACTTCAACTACATACAACACAGCACACACATATATATATATATAAATATATACGGCATATACAATATAAAATTAATTTAATAACATTACAAATTTAATCAGACAGATCTTACTTATAATTATAGCACACATATAACATACTATAAACCGAGTAATATAACTAATTATATAATATTTGGCAATTATATATTTTTAACAGAGTAAGATCTCTGACTAGTTCCGATACACTAAGCACACTAATATTATATACTTAATATAATATCAATATTACAAATTATATTAATTTTTACAAATGGAGATCTCCATCATGAACTATTGTCATAAAGAACCTACAAAAAATAGTACTTAATTATGAAAATATTCTTAATAAAATTTTAAAATTTCTAAAAAAATTACCAAGTTACAATTTTCTTTTCCTTCATATATATAGAAGGAATTTTTATATTATGAATAAATCAAACGATATAACTCTTAAGTCCAGTTACTTACTAAGCATTTATCATCTTAAAGTTTTTATTTACAAGTTATCAACTACCATTACTTTCTCCCTCCCAATTTATTTGGGGAGGTGAGGAAGGCCATACAGAATCAGTAGAATATACTCTATTATATAATAATTGTAATACAGTATTTATTTTAAAATTATAACACAAGATTCTTCTAATTATCATAAGACACAAAAGTAATCAAGTGAAAGGAATTTTCCCATTTTTCATAACATTCGAATAATTGTTTCCCGTCATAAGTAGTTATAGTAAGATATATTAGAGTTGAACTTATTAATGATATTTATAAAAAAAATAGAAGAAATATGATAAACGAACTGCTAGACTTCTCAATTAATAAGTTATTTCACTATAGCAAAAACGACACAATATAAATCCGAGTGCAAGGAAAGACCGCACCGAGAAAGACACTCTCTATGGTACTAATATGATTATAGATGCTCTCTTAACGAGCGAGATTTGACGTCAAGTTGCGCTTATGAAGACGTTTATAGTATACATATGAAATCTCATATTATATTGCTAGTGTGATGCTATTAGAAGTTTTTGGATTATGATATTGGCGTCGAGATGGAGTTAGTCCATGAGGCACTTAATTATCGGGTTTCTCTATACATTATACTTGTAAATTATTAAAGTTCCTATATTTTTAGATGCTGCCGAAAAACATACCGAGAGCTTTTAACACTATTTAATATATTAAGTTATTGTTACTAGTTGCGTTGTTTAGGATTATATATAACTTTAGTGCTCGAGTTATGGATTCTTCCTCTGAATTGATACAAATTTTGTTTAGTATATATTCATATTGCTCTTATATCGTTGCACTTATTTGTTATCGGAAATGGCGAGGATTAGTGCCTCACTCTTCTGAACATCATGTTAACCAGTAACTACTTTTCACTCAATTAGAATGAATGAGCAGGTAAACGTACAGAGTCCTATATCTGAGAGCGAGAGTAGTATTCCATATATATATATATATAGGCCTTTCAAGATTAACCGTGAATATAGATCTATTATTATTTTATTTTTTTTTTTCACTAAGGCAAACGGTGATGATTTTACTATATTTTTAGAGAAATATTTATTTTTTTATTTATTTTTTTTTATTTTATATTTTATTTTTTATTTATTTATTTTTATTTTATTAACGGTATTCTTGCGACTTTGGCAGCTGTTTATAGACTAGCTGCTGTAAATGATATTTTTACCTATATGTTTTTAGTAATTATCACTATTGACTTCTCAAGGACTTTGTTCTAATAACTTCACATTGGGTAGATCACATAATTATTATTATATATTATTTGACCTTATTATTCAGAATCACAGGTTAGGTTAATTTATTTTAAATGATCAGAACTGGGTTGTCACCTAAAAATGTTACACGAGTAGATTAGAGTATCAATTATAAATCAATATATAATATAAACTCAATTAGAATATTAATACTATCATATCCTCACTATATCACCTCGGGTACATTCTAATTAATAAAGAAGGAGGTGTATTAAATAGTATATTACGTATATGTTATTTACCTTATTTATTAACATTCTTTTTCATATTGTTGTTTATCCACTACTCATTAAATAAATATGAAATAAATTATATTATTATCTTATATATATTAAATATAAGTGAGACTTAATATGAATTTCAATATCAACAAATTTTATATATTTTCGTGTATACTTAACTTACCCCATATTATATTATAAAAACTTTATCAGATAGAACAGGTTGGTTAGATAAGTGTGATCGGAGCAAAGATTAAATCTATGAATCGAATAGTTATGAATGTAGAATATATCACTACACAAAAGACATCCATCACTCACATACCACCATTCCTTTTAACTTTTTTATCTTTTATCACTGTGAATCACTTAGCGTATAAATGGACACTTAAAGAATCTTATTATTTAGACCTCCGTCACACAATATAATATATATATATAATAATTTATTATATATACTATAATAATATAATATATATATATACATTATATATATATATATATATATATATATATATATATAATATATAATAGGGTGTCGTGAATTTATAGACAAAAACGTCACCCCATAAATAAATTACTTTAACAAGGCGTTTCCATATTCATAGAATTGATCGTCCCAATTCATCGACAAAGAATCCTAATAATGTTTACAAACATTCAAACATCGACACAATTACCAATGACCATTTTTACGATTCTTTTAAGCAATTAATTTAATTTGTTGAATAGCAGCCGAGATTCTTGTTTTTTAATTAGCAATGTCTGTCACCTGAGTATTGTACAGAACATCTTTTGACGATTCTCCAAAGGAAAAAAATAAATGGTGTGATGTCAGGAGGTCTAGGAGTTCAAGGAATTGGATCTCCGTGGTCTATCCACCCTTTTCAATTCCTTGGCCGCCTCGATCTGAATCTGATCCATCTAAGAGAGAGAGAGAGAGAGAGAGAAGAGGAGAGGAGAGAGAGAGAGAGAGAGACGAGAGAGAGAAGAGAGAGAAGAGAGAGAGAGAGAGAGAAGAAGAGACGAGAGAGAGGAGAGAAGAGAGAGAGAGAGAGAAGAGAGAAGAGAGAGCAGAGAGAGAGAGAGAGAGAGAGAGAGAGAGAGAGAGAGAGAGAGAGAGCATTTTAAAGAGTTGGAATGCGGTGCAGTGGAGAAGAGGAATAGCTGTGAAATCGAATAGAGTTGAATTAGAGGGGAAAGGTTTGAACAAACAAACAGTTCAGCTTTAGCAGAAGTTAAGCAGTATTTCCGTCAAAGATACAAGGGGAGAGAGAGAGAGAGAGAGAGAGAGAGAGAGAGAGAGAGAGAGAGAGAGAGAGAGAGAGAGAGAGAGAGAGAGAGAGAGAGAGCCCTTCTTAGAAAGATTCACGAGAAAAAGAAACACCAAGAATATTAAAGACAGACGAAGGTTTGAGTTGTATGTGTTCGAAGAAGATATTATAGTTGAGTGGACAATTATGTCGAGTATTAAGAAAGAGGAGTTGAGTTTATGAGGCATTGAAAATAAACATGTTCTCAATGCCACCATTAGAAATTAGAGAAAGATCGAGGGGGGGGGGTTAGTTTCTCCAAGGCAGCCCTTCCTAGTTTGAGCTGCTTGCTTTTTTGTAAGGACATCTTTCAAAATGAAAGGAGTGATGAAGTAATAGAGGGAATGTCATTAATGAAAGAGTTCGGGGTAGGATAGAACCTTGAGGAACACCACCATTTATGTGTTTAAAGGATGAACGGTGACCGTCTACAACTGCTGCTATGGAACGACCGGAAAGAAAATCAGAGAGAAGAATAGATACCGAAGGAGGGAAGTTTCGAAATCAAAACTCTGTACCAGAATCTCAATGGCTTTCAATATTGTCTAGCGCCACAGTAACAGATCGAAATGTCGAGGGGCTGAGTACCAAAAATCAGGAAGAAGAGGAAGGAAATCACCAGGTAGAGTTCTTCTTATGAAAGCCAATTTCTTCCCGTCAAGAATAGATTCAAAAACTTTGAAATGACCGATGATTGAAAGGGTCCTCTCTCTCTCTCTCTCTCTCTCTCTCTCTCTCTCTCTCTCTCTCTCTCTCTCTCTCTCTCTCTTCTCCTCTCCCATCTCCCCTCTCTCTCCCTCTCTCTCTCATCTCGTCTCTCACACACACACACACACACAGCTGAACGAGTGCCTATTTCCAACAGGAGGGAGAGACGAAGCAGATAGACAGAGACGTTGCATTATGTAAATATGTAAAAGCATAGAATCAGACCATAGATGAAGAGAATTTTTCCAGTTTGCTATATATATAATATATATATATATATATATATATATATATATAATATATATATATATATATAATTTTTCTAAAATATCTATATTATTTTTATATATATATATATAATATATATATATAAAGGTTGTTTGGTTTAAACCAACATTTTATTTTGTTTAAACCAGCTAAAATAATAAAAAAAAATTTTTTTTGCTTTTTTAAATAAAAAAGTTATTAAAATGTGCTCTAAATAAAAGCATATAGATAATACATCCTAATTATATTTTTAGATAACAATACATAATGGGAAGAAAATAAAATGTTACTTTACATATAGACATGTAAGATTGAGCATAGCAGTTAAGTCTGGGTCATAGAATTGAGCGGAGAATGGATGAGACTCTCTGAGATACTGGTCGAGGAACTCTCTTCAAAGAAGGAGGTACATGACTGGGAAATTCAAAAAAAAAAAAAAAAAAATGTCAGTTATAATAACAATAGAATAAGGAGAGTGATGTAACAGTTCGACGGCTAGAAAGATTGGAGAGAGTTAGTTAGAGTAGGAGAGTTAAGGAGTCGACAAGCCTAGACTACACTTTATCAAGGAGAGCAATATGTGTGGAACCATCCCAGATATGTGATTCATACTCAACAGAAGCGCGAACAACGTCCTTATGTCGAGTTAGCAACTGGGATAATGATGGTGAGAAGAAGTTCCGAAGGCGCCTCGGAACACCCAATTTCCTAAAAACTTGTTAGAAAGAACATAATGTGATCCTTCTCATAAAGATCACGAGAAAAGAAAATATCAAGAATATTAAGAACAGATTAAGGTTAGAGTTGTGTTTTCAAAGAAGATATTATAGTTGTATGAAAGATTATGTATGACAAGTAGATAGATGAAGAAACTGAGCTATTGAGTGATTGAAAACAACCCTGTTTTCTTTAACACAATTATAGGTATCAGAAAGATCAGAAGTTTGTTGCTTCAAGGCTATCCTCCTAGCATCATTTATTTGCTGTTGAAAGAATCGTCTTTCAAATTGGAAGGATTAATGATGAGTGATGGAGATATCAGTCTAAGATTGGAGAGGAGAGACAGTAACAGATAGATCATTAATGCAAAATAAAAATAAGAGTTGGGGTTGAACAGAATTCTGAGGAACACCACTATCGATGGATTTAAAGGATAAATAATTGCTATCTACAATAACAGCCATTTAACGACTGGAACGAAAGGCAAGAGATGGATAAACACCGAAAGTGGGAAGTTTAGATATTAAAGCTTTGTGATAGAGTTTATCGAAAGCCTTCGATATGTCTAGCGCCAGAGGAAAAGATACATCAAAACGCGGAATAGCAGAGAACTAAGAGTCGGAGAGAAAGGAAAGAAGATCACTAGTCGAATGGTCTTTATATAAGTCATATTGGTAATCAGAGATAAGTTTAGAAGATTTAAGATGTTTCTAAAGCTTGTTATGAATGGATTTCAAAACTTTATGAAGAACAGAGGTTAAAGCGATGGGACAATAGTTGGATTGTTTACTGGAGTCCCTCTTCTTCAGCAGATGCTGAACGAATGCATTCTTTCAGCAGGAGAGAAAGGAGGAAGTTTATAGGCAGTTTATAGGAAGTTTATACTTTTGAAGACCACTGGAGGGATAATTCAGCACTCTCCGCCTCATTAGTGTTAAGCTCAGAGAATGCAGAAATAACATTTTAATGAGCTGAAAGGAGGCGGAGAGGAGGGATAACTCTGGAGCCGTCTCAAGTGGAAATAGAGGGAAAAGTAAGAACAAACAGTTCAGCTTTATCAGAAGTTAAGATAGCAGTATTACCGGCAAAGTTGCAAAAGGAGGGAGGGAGGAAGAGGCAAAGTTGGAGTTGATATTTTAAAATTGCAAAATGTCATAAAGAATGTGAGATAGAAGAATCAGAGAGATTGTTGCAATTTCTAGGAAGAAAAAAGCTTTTAGAATCTGGAAGAGCTGATATTTTTACCAATCCGGAATGAAATGTATTAAAGTACGAGTTTCTGGATTTGAAAGCAACGATACTTTCTGATAAACCAAGATTTATCAGTATTAGTTCAAAGGATAGAGAATGGAATGTATGCATCCATCCTTTATATATATATATATATATATATATAGATTGAATATAATTATAAGTAGGATATATTATATAATAATTAATATTAATTAATTATGATTTGAGAGAAATCAGAAGTATGATAATATATCTTACTATTGTTTTTACTAGTGTTAATCAATATTATTATTAAAAAAAGTTATATTCTATAGAGAAAGTATAAGTAAAGTAATAAGCGTCAAAGTTTTAAAACTGCTAAATTTAAAGAAAATAAAAATTAATTGAATTTTAATAATAAACGTTTAAGAAAGGTTGTAGATAATATATTATGATAATTATACCTATATTTACAAGAAGTTTGCACAATAACTCCCAGAGATATGTTTGTGAGAGAGAGAGTGAAAAAGATAATTTCTTGTGTATAAAATTAAATTATTCTTTTATAACAAATCTACACCGAATGAAAGTTGCAAATTACCAGCAACCACTTAATCCAGATCAGAATTCTAAATTAGTCGGTCGATAGTAATTTTATTACAGTCTAATATGTAAGCACTATTTACTTTAAAAGTAAAAAAAAAAATATCATTCTGGAACTAATTTCTTGTTAACTATACAAAAAAATAAATACGCTAAGTAATGTATAAATTAATGAAGAGGTTGATATTTTAGTATATTAATATATATATATATTCAAGAAATTTATGCTAATAAAAGCTTACTAATTTTATTATGAGTATTTTTTTATTTTTTATTAAATATAGTATGCATTGAAAAATACATGAGGCATAAACACACTACCATGTTTTGTTGTTAATTATTATTATTGGATGAGAAAGTTCTTCAGGTTGCCTAATTTGCCAACCAGCAGAAAAAAAATCTGTCATGTTAGTTATTTATAGACAGAAGAAGAACCTTAGTAAGAAACCTCTTTTATTCTCTCTTGTAACAGAAATATTAGGCCCTCACAATATATATATATATATATAATTGAGGATTAGCTTATATACACATTTTTGCACAGAAAGAATAGATGATAATACTGTGATTACAAAAAGAGTGATAATCACAAAGATAGAACGTTATAGACCTACTATTATATACTAGTACTATTAGCCTATACTATATATAAGTATACCATTGTCAATTATACCTAGTATTTAAAGTTGTATATAAAAATTATATATAATGATATATATATATATATGATAATATAATATATACTACTCATACTATTAACAATTCTATTTCCTATAAATTTGAGTAGTAAGTATTATTCTATAGTGATTATATTTAAGAATGACTACTAATATTATATATTTATATATATTATATTAATATTTATATATATTTATATTTGTATTATACAGTAATAGTAAAAAAAATATATATTAAAATTCTTACACTATATATACTATATATATATATATACTATATATATACAGTTATATATGATTATTATAATAATATACTTATCTTATTTAAATAAAATTTTATTAAAAATTAGATATATGCACTCTGGCGAGATGTGTTAGATCATTAATTAATGAGAGAGAGCACATTATGAATTTTTAAAAATACACTCCTCTGAGTCGCACTCGGCTACAAAATTTATATACAGAAATCCATACGAAATTTATTTGTTGGATATGTAACTTTCTTTGGGACTGTCTGGACACGATTGTATTTAAAAATTGTAGTATTTTGATTAAAAAAAATATAATTAATTTGTATTATATATTTTCTCTATGACATATATTTTGGGAAGTTATTGTTCTATCGTACAAAGAGACAATTATGAACGTACACACATGTGATGTATATATGTAATATTAATAATAAATGTATAGTGAGATATTATTCCTTACAGGGTCACTGATCGCACTTATTCTCGAATGAAAAATGTGGGTTACTTTAAGCTATAATACGAAATCACAAAAATATTAATATTTATTATTAAGAACGATATCTGAGCACTAAGTAGGAGTCGAGTGCCATATGTAGCCTATCTGATGTATAATCTATATAGTGCTTTATATAGAATTCTTATATTCTACTATTCTACTTTTCATATAAATTATGCAAAATTTTTTATAACCTTTAATTTAATTTTCAATTGTATTGTTTAAAAGCCGAAACATACAGCGTATCAGAATGACATTACTAATAAAGAGATCTTATAACTTCACTTTATAAGTATAAACATTAATATTATAAATATATAATAAATCCATTTTAATGTTAATTATAATAATATAATAAAATATAATATATAATTTATGGCGTTAGCCAGGTTTTGAGAATACTGAGGTATATTACCACTGTCACTTAGTCCTTGTAACGGTCTCTAATATGTGCTTGGCCTAAGCTGCCTTCCGCTTGTTAGCCCTCGGTCTCATATTTTAACGGGGTCACGAACGAAGACATATTGATTTTTTGTCTATTCATCCTCTTTCGTTTGCTGTGCGATCGACTGGAAATAACTCAAAAATGAAGATATAAATTATGTAACTTAGCTTGTGATCTTACTAATACTATTTGTTTATAGTTCAACTTCTAATGTTATCCTAAGCATTTTATAAAAAACACTGGTCTTCAAACTTTTTTGGGTACAGTAATAAATACTTTACGGTCAGAGAATGCTTTGTTTCTACTTTCTCATCATAATAGTTTTGCCCTACAAATGAAGTGTCTAAGGCGTTTACCAATTACAGATAAAGATTATAAAGGCTGCATTTATTTATTACTGTAGTAACTAAGAATTTATGTATATCCTACATGTATTTACCTTAGTTAGACACCCGCTCAGGCAGCAAAAAATAGGACACAACACACTTGATTTATTAATTATTAGCTCTTACGACATCAAAGAGATTAAGAAGACATCTAAGAGCCATATCAGAGCCCTAAGCAATAATTTAAAGTATGTGGATTATAAACTCACTTTTGTAGTATCACTAGAGAGAGCGGGATAAACATAGGTATAATCACAATTTGTGGCTCTGTTTTACACTAAAAAGAAAGATGAACTAATTATTTTTACATTTCCCGAAGATTTGAAAGTAGATGTATGAGACGAGTATCCATAGATTTAAATAATGAATGAATCAACCTGGGTATGTTTTGAACAATTCTCTCGTAAAATTAGAGATAATTAGGTTTTGGGAGTAAATAATTTGCGTCCCGTGAGCGACACAAAAGAAAAATTGAAATTGAATTGATTGGACTTGTGATAGTTTAATGTTATTGTTACATATCCACTATTTTCATTTGTATATAAAACATGATAATAAATTATTTTAATTAAAGAATAATTTGTGAAATAGCACCGCAACGCTTCATGATGAGGATCATAGGATCAACATAAATATAGGAATTACAACAGAGAAAAGTTGATTTGGTTTTGTTATTTCAGAAAAACTGTGTGTTTAAATAAATAAAAACATCACTGCAGGTGATTCATTGCACTTAAACTAGCTGACATCATATTTAAGGAGAAAGAATGAAGAATTTAACTTTGTAACATTATATCAAGGATATAATTTCTTAGAAATTATGAAATATATAACCAAAATTCATCATGCTTTTAGAAAGAAAAATTCCTTGGATAGAAAAATCGTAAAATTATATAAAACCTCAATTTAATTGCTGAAAAGGTATTCATAAGGAAATCTATACCGATTAGTCTTTGAACTACTTTCTTGTTTTCAGTCATTTGAGGCAAAATAGTCCTTATGCACCAAGGAATAAGGTCGAAAATCAAACAAAATTAAGTTACTGTTTAATGAATCAACCGTACGGCATGAAAGGTTAAATAAGAGAAGACTTCTCAAGAATCCACATTTCTGGTCAATCAATTTCCCTTTCGCAAACGTCGCTTACGCTCGAGTTGAACGACTGATCGAGTCGTTCTGAAATTATGAATCACTCACCTGAATCACTCATACTGAGTAGTTTGTTTTTCAGATTTCAGTTGAACGATCTCCTTAAAGCAAAAATGGAATAAAACAGTTTGAAAGAAGGTGTAACTTGTAATAATTACCTTTCAAGTGTTTTCATGCATTTTAGTCTTTATTCCTTTTTATTATTCTTTTTTTGTGAATATTTTTTAACTACTTTTCACATATTTTTCTCTAACACTTTTTACCTATTTTTAATCCTTATTTTCATGCTACGCCCTTTTATTTTTAGTCTTTTAACCCACACGGAATCACTTCCAACTACCCTCATTTTACCCTTACCCTTTGAAACTAAGACGCTGTTAGTGCCATGATTTCATCATGTTCATTAATTTCCCTAACTCTCCCTGTATCCCAGTTACTATAACAACACATTGGCACCGACTTACAGTCCCTCTCTTAGGCACTCGAACGATATCGTAAAACTATGGCGTCATCCTTATGACACACTGTAATCATCTATTGTCACTTCCACCCACTATCTATTGAGTCCTTCGAATCCTTGGCATCCTTTACATTTATAGCTTTCTATCAAATACCTCTCCCATACGTTTTGGAATTGTTTTTGCAGTTAATTCAGACAAGAAAGTAACTGGTTATGATGATTCTGGAGTCGCTATTCTCAGTGCTTTTAATTACGTAGTTCAGAGTTTTGAAGATAATGAAAATGCTAATCAAAAGGGGCTTCAGTTCCTTGTTGATGTAAGTTGCAATATGATTAAAGCTTGAAATAGAGTTGTAACCAGTTAAGATAATTGTGACATTATTATTATTATTATTATTATTATTATTATTATTATTATTATTATTATTATTATTATTATTATTATTATTATTATTATTATTATTATTATTATTATTATGAAGCAATGTTACAGCAAAAAAAAATTAAATTTCAAGATATTAAGTAACTTCATAAATTCGCCTTAAAAGTTCCTTAAAAAATAAAAAAATAAAATTATTTCATCTAAACTTCGCCAGTAGAAAAATCATATCCACTCCTCAGAAAGGGTGTCCTTAAGTCCGAACAGCTCTAAAGAAAGAGCCTTACAGGACTTTAAGAGTGGTTTAAATCCTGAAGAAGTGATCTTGATGGGAAGTGTTTTCTTCTTAACTTTGAAAGGAGCTTTGCGGTGCGGTGCGGTGCGGTGCGGTGTGAATCCGAAGAAGCGACTCTGAGAGGAGAAGTCCACAACTCTTACCTTTTGAACCTCCAGGAAGGTTGTACTTCTTTATATTTCTTCGGAATAAGGACACTCTTTCTGAGGGGTGGATATGATTTTTCTGCTGACGAAGTTAAGATGAAATATTTTTTTCCTTCCTTTCTTTTTTAAGGAACATTTTAGACGAATTTGTGAAGTTACTTAATATTTTGAAATTTAAATTAAATTTAAATTTAAAGTGGAATTATTTAACAAATTATTATTATTATTATTATTATTATTATTATTATTATTATTATTATTATATTATTATTATTATTATGTTATTGTTATTATTATTATTATTATTATTGTTATTGTTATTACTATTATTATTATTATTATTATTATTATTATTATTATTATTATTATTATTATTATTATTATTATTATTATTAGTATTATTATTATTATATATCCAAAATTTATAATTTATTTATTTACTAAAATGGTTTAGTTAAAATAAAATGTTACTTACTACTTTTAATTTGACTTTTGCAACTCCAACTGCGACTCCACCTTCGACCGACTACGAATGCTACTCTGACTCTGATTCCGAATCTGACTCAGATTGCGACTTCGACTCCGAATCTGATTCCGAATCTGACGTCAACTATGACTCCGACTCTGACTCCGACTCCGGCTCCGACTCTACGCTGACGCTGACACCGACTCTGATTCCGAATCTGACTCAGATTCCGACTCCGACTTCGAATCTGACTCTGACTCCGATGTCAACTCTGGCTTAAACTCTGACACCGACTCCGAATCTGATTTCGACTCTGACATCAACTCCGACTCCGAATCTGACTTCCATTCCGACTTTGACTCTGACACCAACTCCGACTCTGAATATGACTCCGACTCCGACATCGACTCCGAATCTGACTTAGATTCTGACTCCGACTCTGACTCCGACTCTGACACCGACTCTGATTCCGACTCTGACATCATCGCCTACTCCGAAACAGACTCCGACTCCAATTAGGACACCGACTCCGAATCAAACTCTGAATCAAACTCCGACTCCGACTCCGACTCCGAATCCGACTTCTACACCCTTACTTTATATTGATTAATTTGATTAACAGGTGCTCCAGTTGGTTTGATGGGCACGTTAGGTGCGAAATTGTACCTTCAAGTTGTTGCTCCCAAGGCCATTGTAAGTGATCTATATATATATATATATATATATTATATTATATATTATATAGTATTATATATATATAATATATATATATATATAAATAATATATATATATATATATATATAATAGGATTTTTTTTTTTTTTTTTTTTTTTTTTTTTTTTTTTTTTTTTTTTTAGTTTAACACAACCGCTCACGGGCAGAGCCCTAATCTAGGATAGGGTGTGCTCAGTTTTTGTTGCCGGAGCAAGACGGAGCCAAGAACAGAATAGCCCACACTCACAGACGAACCTGGGTCTCTCGCTTAGTTGGGCGAGTGCTCTACCGCTGAGCTACCGGACGCTATTCTGGTACTTGATAATTCCTTCTTGACCTATATGAGCCTACTTAAGACTACAAAAATAAAATGAATCAAATATCAGGTCATTAGCATAAAATATTTTACTGAATATTTTTTATTGAGTAAAAAATTAAAAATTCTGAGGAGGCCAGACCCCCCTCACCCCCACCCCTCTCATTTGTTACTTGTTACACCTATGATTATTCCATAAAACTTTTGTAACTTAAAGAATTAATAACTTCGTGTAAATGGAGAAATTACAACTAAGATCTGTAGGAGCCGGAACCGGCAAAATATCAAAGGGATATTCGTCTAAAAAGTTAGTCGAAAAGTTTGCCGAACACGGAAGTTGTGTAGCAATATCAAAGAAATATTAGTCTTAAAAAGTTTGTCGAAAATTTCGCCGAATACAGAAAATGTGTAGCAACCTTATTTAGGGTATGAAAATCGAGAAGGAAGATGAACAAGAGAGGTCGTTTAGTACATTTCAAAGTACCGTATCGAACATATAAATGAATCAATTAAATGTATTGAATAAAATCATATTTTAATTGTCTTGAACATTAAATTTTTTTTATCAAATGTTTGAAATATAAAGATCTTTAAATTAAAAGTATAGAAAACACAAAAATTATTTACTTAAAAATATTGAACATGAAGATGATTTAATTAAATATATGAAAAATAAAAATGATTTAATTAAATGAATTGAACATAAAGATCTTTAAATTGATTGTTTGGAGAATAAAAATTATTAAATTAAATGCATGAAACAAAAAACAAAATTTATTATAAATATTGAGCACAAAAATGTTTCAATTAAAAATATTGAACATAAAGATCTTTAAATTAAATGTACGGAAAAGAAAAATAATTTAATTAAAGGAATTGAACAAAAAGATTTTTAAATTAAATGTACAGAAAATAAAATTAATTTAATTAAATGAATTGAACAAAAAAAGATTTTTAAATTAAATGCACGTAAAATAAAAATATTTTAAATAAATGAATTGAACAAAAAGATTTTTAAGTTACATGAGAGGAAAAAAAAATTTTAATTAAATAAATTGAACAAAAAAGATTTTTAAATTAAATGTACATAAAATAAAAATAATTTAATTAAATGAATTGAACAAAGGGATTTTTAAATTAAATGTACGGAAAATAAAAATAATTTAATTAAATGAATTGAACAAAAAGTTTTTTAAATTAAATGCACTGAAAAAAAAATTAATTAAGTGATTTGAACAAAAAGATTTTTAAGTTAAATGTACTGAAAAGAAAAATAATTTAATTAAATGAGTTGAACAAAAGAAAAATTGAATTAAATGTACGAATAATAAAAATTTAATTAAATGAATTGAACAAAAAAAATTAAATTAAATGTACGGAAAATAAAAATAATTTAATTAAATGAAGTGAAAAAGATTTTCAAATTAAATGTAAAGAAAATTAAAATTAATTTAATTAAAAGACTGGAACATAAAGATTTTTAAATTAAATGCATTGAACACAAAAATTTCTTAATTAGAAGTACTCATTACAGAGATAATGTAAATAAATTTATAAACAATAATGGTAATTTTTTAATTGTACTGGAAATTGAAATAATTTCATTATATGTACCAAAAGCAAAGATGATTTACTTAAAGATATAAAGGTGATTTAAAAAAGAGTATCAAACATATTTAAATACAATTTTATAAAATGAATGTAGAAAAAAAAAGGAAAAAGATGACTAAATTAATCTGCAGCAATAAAGGTAATTCAATTAGAAGTACTTAATAAATTTTTGATTTAACTGAATGTTTGGAACGCTTAATATTGTAATCAAATGTACTGAACTAAAAAATGATTTCATATGCAAAACATAATGATGATTCGATAAAATGTACTAAAAACTAAAATAACTTAAAATTTAATATTTTTTTCAAATGTACTGAACTAAACAAAATGATTTAATTTAATATACAGAACATAATGATGATTCGATAAAATGTTTTGAACATTAAAATAACCCTTAAAATTTAATATTTTAATCAAATGTACTGAACTAAAAAAATGACTTAATTTAATATGCAAAAAATAATGATGATTCGATAAAATGTATTGAGCATTAAATTTATTATTTTAATCAAATATACTGAACTAAAAAATGATTTAATTTAATATGTAAAAAATAATGATGATTCGATAAAATGTATTGAACATTAAAATAACACCTAAAATTTAATATTTTAATTAACTGTACTGAACTAAAAAAAAAT
>JABUQX010059376.1:12500-27500 GCA_015478945.1 Trachelipus rathkii | reverse complement strand
TTGTCTGATACCAGATAATGCTTGTCCTGATAATTGGTCATGGCTTCGTGTTCCCATTGTGTCAGAGATTCTTTAATGTGGGCCTTAGAAAGTCCACAGTTGCTGTAGGGTACGTTGACAATCCCCAACCCAGTTTGGAGTCATACATGCAGGAGCCAGAGCCCCGATGAGCCCGCTGAAATCAGTGGAAACAGGCCGATCTTGACTCCGCATACCTCTTTTAGGTTTATTCTTGGCACATGTGGCCATTAATAGCTCGTAAATCTCTGCTGAAAGATGGTGGGAAAGCGCCCAGGGTTATACTGCTCCTGCAGTGGGGTCCCACCAGTCCCGTGCCAGTCCCACCATCCATCACTGATCCATCGGTGTACCACATGATGGTTCCTGATTCGAGTTTAGGGCCTCCATTATCTCAAGTTGAACTATTTGTAAGAAGGATTTTATACTTCTTTCCAAACCTTTTTTGTTTTGGCATTAAGTCCGAAACTACAATGCCCATTTGTATCTCTGGTACATCTCCCCAAATTCTAAGGTGTCCGAGTCCAGTTCTTGTTTAATTTGACCAAGGATGGTCAGTCTGGTTGCACATGACATGGCCTCAATCCTAATCCCTTCTTATGTGCAAATGCAGAGGAAGGAAGTCTATCAATCCTCCATGGCTGCAGTAGGGCATGTATGCATTGCCCCTGTATTATGATCGCTAGCATGCAAGCCTTTGCAATCTTAGCAGTTTATTTTGTGTAGTCCTTTGTTAAACCTTCGGCCACCAAACAAGTGAGGCATAGATGATTATAGGTCTGACTACAGTTATGTATAACCAATTTTTCATTTCAGGTTTCAGTCCCCATGTTTTGCCAAGCATTTTCCGGCATGTCCATAGGGCCATTGTACCTTTATCCACTACACTTTTAAGGTGTGGATTCCACGTAAGTTTTTGATTTAGGATTACTCCCAGATATTTGACTTCAGTGGAAGAGTTAATAGTGACATCACTAATCTTAGAAGCTCGTGTATCGTTAGCATTCCCTTTCTGGTAAGGGCACTAGCTACTTGTTTTACTCGTATTATGTTTTAGTTCCCTTTCCCAAACACCAATTGTAGGATAAATTGAGGGCATGTTGCATGAGTTCCATTAGGACCTTTATGTGTTTGCCTCTAATAATATTCAAGGTCATCCGCGTATCCTTGCACCTCGAATCCGAATTCACTGAGTTTGGGGAATAGAGACTTAACCAACACCATGGTCCATACAAAGGGGTAAAGCCTCCTTGGGGGTCCCTCCCTCACAGATGTCACGTGATCATCTCTCCCCCAGTTTCACCGTAATACTCTTGTCCCCAATACATCGTTTTTATCCAGGCAATCGTGAGTGTTCCAAGCGTCCCTTGGAGGCGGCGGCATCCTCCGTGGTCGCATGCATTGGTGTTATCAAAAGCGCCCTGCACATCCAGGAAAGCACAAACCCCAACTCCTTGGTGATCTAGCCGACCTTTCTATCTGGATGCCAACTATTAGTGCGCCACTGTGAATACTAAGGACCGGACTTGGTAGGCTCTTGATTAGGATGATTTTTCTTTCTATTGAAGTCCTCTTCCTTTGTGATTTAATATATGTAGGGAATCCGTTGTTTTTAAAGAACATGATGTAGGACTTATAGGTAGATTGGATCTGGGGTTAGACGTGGACCGTCTCCCCGTCTTGGGGACAAAAAACACCCTTACTTTCCTCCACACCAGGGAATGTATCCAGGGATAGCTTGCCCTAAAATACCCTCGCAGCAGCGGAAGCAGACTCTCCATTCCGTTGATGCAAGGCTGGAATTGCATCCCCTCCAGGAGATTTTATGGGCAAGGAAATTAATTGCCCATTCTACCCTATCAGGGGAGAAGACTTTTCCAGACAGACTTTCCGTCCATCTATCAGGTCTGCTACCATCCCACATATCTACTTCCTCTCTGTCGTCAACCATTACATTGTGCGGAAAGTGAGAATTTATAAGCTCCACTAAGGTTTCCCTGTGGTCCTTTGTATAGCTGCCGTATTTCTTTAAGAGAAGGCGCGGCCCATTAGATTGGTCCTTTGAGGGCACTTTATGTAGACGCACAGTTTCAGATTGACTCTCAATGCTTTCACATAGTTTTCCATGATCTTCTTTTGGATTTCCTAAGTTCCCTGTTATAAGCGGTTAGGGCAGTTTTGTATGCTTCCCAATTTTTATCCGGCTAGCTTTATTGAAAAAGTTCCTGTCTTATGCTTAGAGTGTTAGCTCTTGGTTCCACAGGGGAGCTTTTACCGTTATCCCTCTTTTCAAAGAGACAACTATTGTCATATGAATTCTTGTAAATGATGATTGGCAGTTGGGTAAGTGGATACGCTAGTCAATGTACAATCAAACAGTTCCCTCCATATCCTCTAGGCGCTGTTTAAGCAGCTCTTTATACATGCTCCAGTTTGTTAGCTTAGGTATTCTCCGCTCCTCCTCTACTTTCTCCAAAGCTATGATTCCGAACCTGATGTGTCTATGGTCCGAATGAGATACTTCATCAGACACACACCAGTTCGAGATCTGTATGCCATAAGTGGCATTGATTAGGGTTAGGTTTAAGACCTCTTGTCTGTTTGATGTGATAAATGTGGGTTTACTGCCCTCATTCACCACATCAATTCCATATTGAGTTAAGAATTCTAAAATACACTCACCTCTGTTGTTGATGTCCTTACTGCCCCACAGGGTGTGATGGGCATTTGCATTGCATCCCAAAATCAGTCATTTGCAGGTCCGCTGACAGTATTGAGCAAGCCTGTGAATTTCTTCCGGAGGTGCTTCATTAGAGTCCGAAAAAGTATGCCGAGGCAATTACTACCTCTTTCACACCTGCGCGGTTGGCACCTCTACTAGGGCTGCTGTTAGGTCCTTGTGGTGAATTTCCGGAATGGACAAGGCTGACCCCGACCACCGATGACCAATCGCCGCACGAGGCCGCGCCCATGGTCCCCGCTAAGTAAATCAGCTACCGCATTCTAGCCTGGTATTCCTTTTTGATGTTCTTCTTCCTCTCACGCCATGGCTTCCGTATGAGGGCTATTTGCAGCCTTTCGCATACAAAGGTCCGGACGAGAGCATCAGTTGCTGCCTTTGCGTGGTGCAAGTTAATTTGAAGGCAGCTCAAATTGTTTTTATATTCCATTATGCAGATTTGGGTTTGGGGTTCTGAATTGATCCACTTGCCAAGGCCTATTTTGTTTGGCACGCTTTCCCCACTTCTTGCGTTGATTTTTTTTTTTTGGCTGTGGAACTAGAGGGTGTTACCTTTTCTTTAAGAGCCAAGTGTTCCCCCTTTTCCCCTTTGGAAGTGATAGCCCTAGGTAGACCGTTTCGCAGATGTGGGAAGCCCCTCCTCCTCGTTCCCCGCTCCTTTCCTGGGGGGGGGGGGGGGAGCCCAACTAGTACAAATTTATAGCTGAGCCAGGATGTGTTGTGGGTTCTCAGCTTGATGTTCAGAGTGCCTGTCAGAGAATGGATGAAGTTGCCACAGAATCGGCCCCTCTCTTCCTTCTCAGACCCCCCACTCTCACAGTGTCAGGCCCCAAGGGTTTTGCGCCTTTACGAAGTTTAGTGATCTTAATCGTTCCCATCCTTTACACTATTCTGCAAAGAGACCAGTCAGTACATGGTCGGGGGATTTCATCCTCCTCCACACTATTCTGCCCCCTCCCAAGGTTTCAGCTGCCCAACAACGAGTTTCAGCCACTCTGATGTGGCCTCATCGTCACAGTTGAACTGCACCAACCGTGTTTGAGGATAGAGCCTGTGAATACTTTGCTGCGTGGTGCCGCCACTAGTCCACGATCCTCCCATGAACCCTTCTTGTATGGGGCTTTAAGTTGCTCCTATTGTCAATGATTTCCTGTGGAGAGTCTTTAGAGACTACCCTATTCGAATTGTATTTAAGATGGGACTGGGTAGCGGTGGGCCGCCCTTTGCGCTTCCACATTTGCCTCCAGTCCGAGTTCTTTGCTCAACCCTGGCGTAAGAGTCACCTAAGGCGCGCTCATTTTTTCCGCAGGCTGGGGCCAATAGCATGAGGCTAGTTTGCGGCCTCTGAAGTTGTGCCCGTTCTTCACCAGCCACCTATATCTTCTACTGGCCGCGCCTGAAAGGTGCGGCATTGTTAGTTGGAGCTTTGAAAACTCCTCGAAAAAATTTTAAAGGGAAATAATAAAACAGATAAAATAATTTTGGGGTTGCAGCAGCCAAGTTGAATTCCTCTTCCACCACCCATGACATTGACTGTAAGCCCGTTTTCAGTTGAGGTTTCGAGGGAATCCAAAGAAGGCTTTGAGGCCTTTGGGAGTGGCGCACTTAAGGGGGCGCCCCCCTGTAAAAGTTTTTTCGTATTCATAAAAGAATATGTAAAACTGAGGAATTATACGGTCACCCGCAGCAGAGCCTCATCTGCCGGGAAGGCTAAATTGAACAGGAGGTCGCTAGTATCTGCTGAGTTCGCAATTACTTGAGACCGAATCTTCCCTCCGGCCATGCATCCCTTGGCGTATGCTGTTCCACCGTGGATTGGGGGCGGCAACTTAGTTTTCCCCCAGCGACCTCCCCTACTAAGGCAGCAGACTGTCCCTGGGTGGAAGTAAGTCCCTCCGCCTCTATAAGGCGCACCGCCATTGGAGGGGTGTATAGTCGAGTAAGATACATCTTTTTTACTTAGATAATTTTTTTTGTATACTCAAAAGAATTTTTTTTTTAAATTTTCAAAAAAATGTTTTTGGAAAATTTGTTCCAAGTACAATTCCAAAACTACTGCATATACAAAAAAAAATTATCTAAGTAAAGAATGTGCATCTTCCTCGACCACATATGCTCTGAAAATTTCATCCAGATCGCAGGAGCAGAAAAAAAAATTATCGCAATTTTTCATTTTAAAAAACAAAAAAAAGTGGGTTTTGAATTTTGACATTGCTGAGCACAAATTTCAAAAAATCAAAAAAAAATTACTTCATGCTTTTTGTAGGTAATAGACCTATCTATGTATATTTCAAGTTTGAAGTTATTTCGAAAAAAAAAATTGTTGGAGTTGAAGCTAAAAATATCTAAAACATAGGTTTTGAAAAATTGAAAATACTGAAAGAATGACTACAGACACAGAAAAACACTTGGAAACAACGTTTAAGAGGTCAGAAAAAGCTACGGTTTGCTTTTTTCCCCATCAAAATTGGCTGATAATTAAGAACTTTACGTCCATTTTTATGGTGGGGGGTAAAAATTGGGCTCAGCCTGAAACAAATAGAGGACCATCCCCTTTATAGTTTTCCTTTTTATTAAATTCTAATATGTTGTCCGACTAATGTGAATTCTAATTTTATTTCTAGTGGTTTGATGTCCTCAAATATGAAAATATCTGTTGAAAAACTTGAAGAAGCGTTTGACATATTTGATACTGATCAAGATGGATTCGTTTCGACGAGCGCTCTTCAGCACATTTTTAAATATTTAGGAGTCAAAATAACTCTTTTAGAAATAGCTAAAAGATTCGAAAAGCTCGAGAAGAGTCCTTTAGAATGTTCTACTTCTGTTTCCTACAAAGTATATTTGGACTTTTTCCATATCGAACTTTTAAATGATAAATATTTGATACCTATGTTAGTAAATACTTATCTAAAAGGTGTGGCGGAGAAGGGCAAATTTATTTTAAATGATGTTAAACGTATATTACCAGTGTTAAACGTTAACGCCACTGAAGCTAGAGTGAATGAGTGTTTCAAGAATACTGTGAATATAAACCTTGAAAAAGAGATTACTCTTGAAGACTTTATGAAACTCTTTGGATTTGAAAAAATTAATGGAAATGATTTTAAATCGTACCAAAGTATTAAAAAATAAACGGTCAATCACAAGTGTTAATAGGAGAAGAGTGTCACAGCTCAAAAAAGCTATAAAACCTTTTGGTTTTACGAAAATTAATGAAAAGGATTCTGAATTGTACCAAAATATTACAGAATAAATGGTAAATTAAATGTGTTTATCATCGAATTGCTTAAGAGAAGAGTGTCCAAACTCAAAAAATTAATAAACTAATTTGGTTTTACAAATATTAATGAAATGGATTCTGAATTGCATGGAATGTGAAATAAAAATTTATTTTCTCAGGAGAAGCTGCTAAATAAAGTTTTGTTTAACAATAGAACACAATTTTGAAACAGAAAAGCGTTCCAAAAGCCACTTAGCTAATTTTAACTTTTTTTTTTAACAAAAAAATTATTATTCTTCAAAATTTCGTGACACTTTAAACCCAGAAACGAGTTTTTGGGATGTGACATTCTTTTCAAAGGCGATATCATTGTTCAAAGGAACATTCTACAATGCCTTAGAACCTTTTTTTTATATAGGTCTTTAGTACTAGAATTTAATTAAAATAAGGAGCTTACATTTGATATTTTTTAGCCTAACTTTTACTGTGGTAGGAAGTGATGTATAAAGCTGTTAATTATAAAAAAATATATATATAAAAAGACTTACCTAATGTTTTGAATGAGATAATACATTAAATATTTAATTTCAAGCTTTACAACTAAAATACAAATTTGTAATAAAATTTAAACTATTTATTATCATTATTATTATTATTATTATTATTATTATTATTATTATTATTATTATTATTATTATTATTATTATTATTATTATTATTATTATTATTATTATTATTATTATTATGAGCAAATGTTATTATTATTATTAATATTATTATTATTATTATTATTATTATTATTATTATTATTATTATTATTATTATTATTATTATTATTATTATTATTATTATTATTATTATTATTATTTTAGATTACATGTTCAAATACAGTAAATACAATTAAAGCTTCACAATTTCTTAGAATACAGAACGATCTATGAATGAATTAAAATACTGTTGAATGGCTAACTTATTTTAAATACATTATTATAATTTTATTTCGTAAAATTCTCGTAGGTCATTCTGTATTCTAAGAAATTGTATTACTTTTCCCTTGTGATGACACTATTCCAGTTTTAAATTGGATAAAGAACCTTTATCCAATTTAAATTGGATAAAGAACCTTTATCCAATTTAAATTGGATAAAAGGACCTTTATCCAATTTAAATTGGATAAAGGACCTTTATCCAATTTAAATTGGATAAAGAACCTTTATCCAATTTAAATTGGATAAAGAACCTTTATCCAATTTAAATTGGATAAAGAACCTTTATCCAATTTAAATTGGATAAAGAACCTTTATCCAATTTAAATTGGATAAAGAACCTTTATCCAATTTAAATTGGATAAAGAACCTTTATCCAATTTAAATTGGATAAAGGACCTTTATCCAATTTAAATTGGATAAAGAACCTTTATCCAATTTAAATTGGATAAAGGACCTTTATCCAATTTAAATTGGATAAAGAACCTTTATCCAATTTAAATGATCTACGAGAGTTTTAAGAAATAAAATTATAATAATTTATTAAAAATAAGTTAACCATTCAAGTATTTAATTCATTCATAGATTGTTCTGTATTCTAAGAAATTGTGAAGCTTTTATTGAATTTACTGTATTTAAACATGTAGTTTGCTTGGCCGTGAAAATCCTTGTATTCCTTCTGGAAATTTAATGAATTCAACTGAATACTCATCAACATCATTTGATAATAAAGAGATCGGGTTGAAGCTTTTCCGTTTAATGTTCACCGTCATTACTTTGTTACAAATGATTTTAATGTTTTTTTGTTTTCGTTTATGTGTTTAAACTGTTTATATATATATATATATATATATATATTATAAATATTATTATATAATATATATATATTATATATTATTATTATATATATATATTATATATATATATATATAATATATATTCTTTTTAATGTATTTTAATGTTTTATACTTAAAAGTATCATATATTAAATATAATATATATATATAATATATTATATATATATATATATATTAATATATGATATAATATATTATGATATATATATATATATATATATATATATAATATATATATTATATTAATTCTTTTTAATGTGTTTTCCTTTTTTGATTAGATATCATATATATATATATATATATTTTTTTATGTGTATTTTTATATTATATATATAAATATATATATATATATATATATATATATATATATATATATATATAGTATATATATATACAGTGCGGCTCGTCTTTATGGGCTGCAGCCCCTCCAAATTAAAAATGCCAGGCATAGGATGTTGATAGAAATATGAATTTTTTGTCAAGTTAAGTGATCTGAATTTTTTTTTTAACAATTTAGTACATAAAAAATTTAGTAATCAATTAAGAAAATAACAAAGGATTCCTTTTTCCAACTGCAATTGTGCTTACGATATTTATTTCAATATATCAATTGTCGATATATTATCTACTTTTGCGGCCCTAAAAAAAGCCAATTTTATAAGTTCTATAAAAATAAGAAAATATAGCAACATACGAAAATAAAGAATCAAAAATTCTCTATAGTAACTTTATATGTTGCCAGTTTGGTTCTATTATTCATAGCAACTTGGAAGTTTTCTCATATATATAAAATTATGGTTCAAATTTTACAGAGTTGCTAGATTTGTCCATGTAATGTCCTTCTTTTACTTGTATATAGAGCAGAGACACTAAAGTCAGTTTTTTCGCATTTTACGGGGGGAGAGCTTGTGGTTTATTTTTTTTGTGCGAGAAATAACATATGGAAAATATATGCAAAAATAATTCCCGTTGTGATATATATATATATATATATATATTATATATAATATATATATATATTATATATATATATATATAATATAATATATATATATATATATATATATATAATATATATTATATACTAGTATATAGAGAGAGAGAGAGAGAGAGAGGGGTGAGAGAGAAGAGAGAGAGAGAGGAGAGAGAGAGACCAAATCCTAGATAAGCAGGCAATGACGTTTTCGTATGTGTTTCTAAATTTGACACCTCAACAATACAATTTTATTTTTAGGCCTTTTGCTTTACGAATGTGTTCGGAATGCATGCAATCGATATGAAAAAAAAAAAAAAGTCCTATAATTTTATGCACACATTTACACATTAAAATAAAAAATTAAGTTAATAGTCCGTTTGAGGATAATCCAATCAGATATTGACTATTTTAGCAAAAATAAATTATTTTATATATTTCCATCTAAGAGAGTTATCAAGTCTTTTTAATTGCAGAATGTGTTCGAAAGGCATCAATCGATATTAAAAAAAAAATTCGTACATTTATGCATACACTTACACATAAATAAAAAAAATATATTTTACTAGATGTCTTAATATATAATATATATAATTATATATATATATATATATATATATATAATATATAAATATATAATATATTATATATTATATATATATATAAACCGTACAGCCCTCCATGCCCAAGTTTACACGAGGCCGCCACTGTATATATATATATATATATTATATAGTATATATATTTATATATAAATATATATATATATAATATATATATATTATATATAATATATATATATATATATATATATATATATATATATATATATATACTATATATATTAATATATATTTAGCGAGGATTTTTAACTCATATTTTACCTCATTGTACACTACTATAATTTTTTCTTTATTTGTAAAATTTATTTATTTATTTGTTCATTTTATTTATCTTACATTTTTATAAATTATTTATATATTCATTATTCTAATTTATTTCTTTATTTTATTTATTTGTACATTTTATTTATCATACATTCATATAAATTATTTATATATTCATTATTCTAATAGTGGAAAGTCATAGTGGTTCATTTACAAATTTAGCTGAAAATATATTTTCCCTTCTAAATGCTCTTACTACAAAAAAAAAGGCGGAGCTTATTAAAACCGGGTGCTTTAAAAACTACGCTTGAAGCGTTCTTTTTTGGGGACGTGGATGGCTTAGTGGATAAAGCGCCCGGTTACTGTTAACTCAGCAACGCGGAGTTCCAGTGTTCGAATCCCGCTGATGAAGAGTAAAATCTTCTGTGACTCATTCATTTAAATTGTAGTTAGAAGAATTTGGAGGAATTTGAAGATGGACCATTTTTGCTTTCCGCTATCCATGTATAAATTTGGAAACGGAACGTCGAATTTTCTTTAAAAGAAAACAGTATATATGCATGTAATAGGTTTAAATAATGCTTATTTTCAATAATAAAAAATAGAATGGTTTTATTAACACCTTAAATACTTTTTAATAAATCGCAGCTAATAGGGTGGAGGATACTTTTAAGTTAATATCTTCATTTTAAATTTGATGGTAAATGAGAATGAACTTATAAGTACTGAAACTTTCAATTTTATTCCCAGTGACTTTTAAAAATCATTTTAAATATTTTGACATTCAAATTTATTTCGACTTTCAAATTTATTCCTTAATGCTACACATCATGAGCCTACTAAGGAACCGACTCTTTTCATGACTCCGATTCCTTTTCAGAAGCATGTCGAGTGCTTATTTTTCACCTAACTATAGCCATAACCAAGCTTTGTGGCTCAGCACCGCTGAGAGAGTGCTGCTGTGTTAAAACCTAGACTCCGCAGGGGTGCCACCAACAGCAATAAGGACAGCAACGTTGAAAGATATATACGATCATTAGAACTCGAAAATAAAAATTCGGACCCTAACCCTGCGATTCATAGCAATTTATATATATATATATATATATATATATTATATATATAGTATATATATATATATATATAATATATATATATATATATAATATATTAATATATATATATATATATTATTATATATAATAGTAATATATATATTTATATAAATTAATATGCTGGGGCTAAGCCCAAACGCATCGTCGACCTTGGAAACCCTTAATTTGGCACATCAAGTTTCAAAATTTTACAATGTAATGGAAATTTCCAAGACAATGGCCGACATGACTTGAATTTTATCTTAGTCTCAAAAGGTCCGAACCATAAAATCTTAACCCTCCGCCTTAACCTTCGCCTCACATCAAAAAGCTAAGCATTATATATGCACATAAGCCTGAACTTTAGGAGGGCGACCAACGTAGCCTCGTCTACGACAGGGGGTGACACTTATCAACACTACGGATACCATGTGGGTAAGAAGACACGAACTCTCTAAGATACCCTAAAGGGATCCAAAAAACTTTAGCGAGGTCTGCATCCATTCGGGAGGATGCAGCCCTACGTAACCTTATATACGACGATGTAACACCACCCGCACTAAGGGTACCAAATTTGAAGGGGATACGAACACTCTAACACTCCCTAAAGGGGGGATGAAAATTTACAACTTAAAGGGGGAACCAAGAATACGTAAAATCGTCTACGACGAGATTGCGTCTTCAAAAGTAGGGATACCAAGTTTCAAAGGGGATATATATATATATATACAGTATATATATAATATATAATAATATATATATATAATATTAATATGCTGGGGCTAAGGCCAAACGCCTCGTCGACCTTGGAAACCCTTAATTTGGCACATCAAGTTTCAAAATTTTACAATGTAATGGAAATTTCCAAGACAATGGCCGACATGACTTGAATTTTATCTTAGTCTCAAAAGGTCCGAACCATAAAATCCTAACCCTCCGCATCAATAGGTCGAAACATCAAAAGCTTAGCATTATATAAGGACATAGCAACAACTTTTAGGGGGCGGCAACGTAGCCTCGTCTACGACGAGGTGACACTATCAACACTACGGTTACCATGTGGGTAAGAAGACACGAACTCTCTAAGATACCCTAAGGGGATCCAAAAAACTTTAGCGAGGTCTGCATCCATTCGGGGGGATGCAGCCCTACGTAACCTTATATACGACGATGTAACACCACCCGCACTAAGGGTACCAAATTTGAAGGGGATACGAACACTCTAACACTCCCTAAAGGGGGGATGAAAATTTACAACTTAAAGGGGGAACCTTATATACGTAAAATCGTCTACGACGAGATTGCGTCTTCAAAAGTAGGGATACCAAGTTTCAAAGGGGATACGACCTACCTAACGACCTCCCCTAAAAAGAGCTGGAAATTTAATATAAGGGACTGACCGATGCCGTCCTTTAACTAATACAAAAAAAGAAGTAATAATATTAATAATAATAATAATAATAATAATAATAATATAATAATAATAATAATAATAATAATAATTAATAATAATAATATATAATAAAATAATAATAATAATTAATAATAATAATAATAATAATAATAATAATAATAATAATAATAATAATAATAATAATAATAATAATAATAATAATAATAATAATAATAATAATAATAATAATAATAATAATAATAATTAATATAATAATAATAATAATAATTTATAATAATTAATAATAATAATAATAATAAAATAATAAAATAATAATATAATAATAATAATAAAATAATAATAATAATAATATAATAATAATTAATATAATAATAAAATAATAATAAAAATAATAATAATAATAATATAATAAATAATAATAATAAAATAATAATAATAATAATAATAATAATAATAATAATAATAATTTGACGCAGAGCTCTCAAGAATTAAACAGAATCTTGCTAATAATAACTTTCCCCAATATCTACTAGAAAAAATCATTAAAACTTTTATAAATAAGAAAATTGTCGAAGAAAAAGCAGAAGATAATAGGGACAGCTTGACATTCTTTTTTAGATCGCAAAGGATAGATAGATTTAATTATGAAAATATCAGGTTAAAGAAAATAATTCAAATCAAGTCGAAATCTACCACTAAAGAAATAAAACTTAGATGTTACTACAAGCCATTGAAACTCTCTTCTATGTTTTCTGAAAGAGCTAGTAGGACTAAGGAGAATCGTGAATCATGTAGTAAACCAATTTAACTTAATAAAGAGGCGTGTAATGGCCTCTTACATCGGGTATTTAACACTAATTCTCTAAACTCCGCGTCTCACAACATAGATTTACAGGCCCGTAAGATCTTTGAAAACACTTGAAGAACGACCATGAACTCCAAACCCAATCTCGACATGTCTCTAATTTTTGACATCTTTACACCGAGCGGGAATTTCTTTGAATTGAGGCTTGCTGATTCCATTAATGAAAAAGCACAAGCCAATTATCAACATCAAATACATGAAATGGAAATTTTTTTAAACATATTTCAGTTTGGCTAGATAGAATCTCTCTATTGAATATTATTATTTAAGGATTTTAGGCTACGTTAGTATAAAACTTTAATGTTGACTTCACATTATATTAAATACATTTATTTTGTACATCAATTGTTAATTAGTCTTGACTTCGTCTCCGAGATGCCTGGAAGTGCCGGCCAGGCGAATACTAGATTTAAAAGCTTCAGAAAGCGGTGTATCATTTTATTTCTAAAATAGTCCTTGAAAAAAATCAAATCATGAAGCGGTTGATACCTTTAGGAAGTTGGAAAGGCTTGTAAATCTCACAATAATAATAATAATAATAATAATAATAATAATAATAATAATAATAATAATAATAATAATAATAATAATAAAATAATAATAATAATAATAATAATAATAATAATAATAATAATAATAATAATAAAAAAAATAATAATAATAATAATAATAATAATAATAATAATAATAATAATAATAATAATAATAATAATAATAATAATAAAAAAAATAATAATAATAATAATAATAATAATAATAATAATAATAATAATAATAATAATAATAATAATAATAATAATAATAATAATAATAATAATAATAAAATAATAAAATAATAAAATTAAAAATATTAATACTACAACTTTATAAAGCACAAATTCGAATTCCTCACTATTGTTTACATAAAAAACCATACCTTTCACATTATGGAAATCATACAATAACGATGCGGACGTAGGTGCGGATAAGGATGCGGCGTCCGGTGCTGATGCAAACGAGGCTATGGTTGAAGACGAAACCAAAGATTCAAAGCCAATTAAGTACATATTCAAATGGTCAACATATATCAGAAACCCTGCTGAGAAATTGACAGGTCAATTGTCTTTTTCACCGAACTTACATCCCCATCTCCATCACAATATTACCCTACCCCCTACCCAAAATTGGCGCCGAACCTGACATCATACTACTTATGTGACTAATAAAGATTATAGAGCAGTTAATTATTATTGATGGTGTGAAAGATGGGGGAGAATTTTCTTTGATTTAATATCTACTGATGGTGTAAAAGAAAGGGGAGAACTTAGATTTAATTTCTGTTGATGATGTAAATAAAAGAAGGGGGAGAACTTAGATTTAATTTTTAATGATGCTGAAAAAAAGGGGAAAATTTAGATTTAATTTCCATTGATGATATAAATAAAATAAGGGAAAGAACTTAGATTTAATTTTTATTGATGGTGTAAAGGAAGGGGAGAATTTAGATTTAATTTCTTTTGATGATGTAAATAATAGGAGGAAAAACTTAGATTTAATTTTTATTGATGGGGTAAAATAGGGAAGAATCTAAATTTAAGTTATATTGATCATGTAAATAAAAGAAGGGGGGAAATTAGATTTAATTTTTATTAATGGTGTAAAAAGAGGAGAATTTAGGTTTAATTTCTTTTGATGATGTAATTAAAAGAAGGGGAAAACTAAGATTTAATTTTTATTGAAGTAAATTAAAGAAGGGGAGAATTTAGTTTTAATTTCTATTGATTATGTTAATAAAAGAAGGGGAGAACTTAGATTTAATTTTCATTGATCGTGTAAAAGAAGGGGAAAATTTAGATTTAATTTCTATTGATGATGTAAATAAAAGAAGGGGAGACCTTTTATTTAATTTTTATTGACGTAAATAAAGGAAGGGAGAATTTAGATTTAATTTCTATTGATGTTTT
>JABUQX010059376.1:0-7500 GCA_015478945.1 Trachelipus rathkii | reverse complement strand
GTCTTTAGGATAAATAGAACATCTACTAGACCTCTCAATAAATTAAAATTTTCCAAACTTTACATAAATACTTTTCTTATATAAAAAAAAAAAATTTAGGGTAGTATATGGACCTCGTGCTTAAACTAGTTTCTTATTTAATACAAGGAAGATGATTCAGCGGTAAGTATCGCATAATATGATAATAGAATTTTGTTTTTATACTTCAAACGATTTCTGCTATGTATACACTAACAAAAACATAAGCTATACTGAACTCTATATAGTAAGTATTTGTAACCGGAAAATAAAAGAACCTAAACCCTGTAAATGGTGAGTCACAACAGAGAAAATGAAAAGAGTCTAAGGCGGCCTAGAGTTAAATTTATGCTATTACCATAAACAAAATAAGCTTTGAACGTCCGAACGCTGTAACTTTATTTTACCTAAAGAGCCGCCGATTCTGGCGTTTTGCATTATTTTTTTTTTTAGAAAGTACTGTGCTGTGATTTTTATAAAATCGGGGGGGGACACCCTTCTGCACGACTGATTACCATATATATCATCGATCTATTCGATCATCATCATCAGCATCACTATTATTATCGTTAGGTGCGTCACATACTCCGGAAACAGAAAGTAATAGAATATAATATTATATAATAGCTATTAATATTATTATCATATATAAATATTATATTCATAATTATATTCGTCTATATAAGTTATACGTATTAGATATATTGGATAATTTACTATTTATATATATATGATTGGATTTAATATCTAACTATATAATTTAGGAATATTATATATAAATATAATATATATAATTATACCTTATATACTGTATCAGCGTTTATAAATATATATAGTAGTTATTCCCTGCAACTACCATCTATAGATGGGGCCTAGGCGCTGGCAATGAAAATATTGCTGAATACCTGCGTGCTCTTCAAAAAATTAGTTAAGAGTATGAAGGAACATACACTGGTCGAAGAAATTGGACCCCTTCCACCTTCCCCCTTCCCCTCTCCCCTCCCTCCTCCCTCATTCATTTAAGTGTCAGAGGTCCCAGATCTTGGGAATTTACCTTCATCCTTGGGATATTGGGAAATGGTTTGAAAAAACTATCAAAATCTTTCGATTTTTTAAATTTTTAATTTTTTTTAATTTTTAGATTTAATTTTAATTTTTAAGAGGAATTTCCAATAAAATTAGTAAAATAAATTAACAAAAGTATTTAATTTAATTTGGAGAATTACCAAAGCTTTATAAAACACTGTTTGAACGTAAAATTCAGCCATCAAACGTTTGAAAACGTACCTTGGTGTTTGGAAATACGCCAACGCACGTTCTCAAACGTTTTTTGACGTTTTTAAAACGAATTGACCGCTCATTGTGAGTTCCGACACAATTTAGATTCAGTATTTTTATTACTTCATCCCTTCGATTTTTATCAATTTAAGATTATGACTAGCACATTAAAACTATTATATATATATATTTATGGTGTAATAATAAAAGGTAGAGGTAATATATATATATATATTAATATAATATATATAATATATAAATACTCATATATATATATAGTATATAATATGATATACTATTTCACAGAATTGAAATAAATTCAAAATGTTCTTTTTTTTCTACTAACATATTTTGGAATATTTAAAATAATTCAACCGTAATTTAATAATTGTATAATTTATAAGGAAGGAGGAACTTTAGCGGATTATCTTAATTTTTTGCGAGATTAAATCTTTTGTGTCTGAATATGTATCAATGGAAGCTGTTCTCTGGCAACATATTCTCGGGTTCCTTCCCATCACAAGACAAATAAAAAAAGGAGCCGTTACTCGTTATACAGGTTGGAGGGGGCTCTTCGAGTATACTCGGATTTTCTCTCTCCCTGCTCGGGAACACATATATAAAGTAAGTTCCTGGCTCTCAATGTCTCATTTCGTCTTCACTCGTCCATCTCGATAAATCCTCTCGCTTTCTCGTCTTAAGTTACTCTCTCGCCCCAAGTTTCTCCTTTCCCTTTTCTCGCTTCCTCGGTCTCTTCTCTCTCTTCTCTCTCTCTCTCTTCTAAACTCTCTCCTAAATTCTCTCTCTCTCTCCTCTAACTCCTCTCTCTCTCTCTTCTTCTCTCTCTCTCTCTCTCTCTCTCCATGCTTTGCTTCGACATAAGCGTTACGATATCCGCCTGCGTCCAAAAGGTAACAGCACAAAACCAGAATACGTGTAGCCTAAGATCGACCGCCTTAAGTGTGCGTACAAAAAGGAGTGTGGAGTCTCCGGCCGGTTGAGTGTATGACATCACCGAGGTTCGATGTACTAGCCGGTGAATGTACGCAGAAGATATAACATGAGTAGTGATCCAAAACAGACCACAATGAATAAGAGCGTACTCCTTACCTATTGATAATCACATCATTTCCTTTTAGTAATAATATGCGACGGATATACTCGCGTATTATAAGTAGTATGAAATGACATATATAACAAGTAAAAAGGAAACCTATAATTTTTTGACCATATCTGCAGAAGGCTAGATTATACCTTACTTAACAATATTATATAGAGAAAATTATCTTATAGTAAAAGTATTACCCGGTACTGCTACTATAACTATACGGAGGCTATAAGAGTTGGGTATAGACCAGATAGGGTGAAAAATCGAAAGATCTATCGGCTATATAAAGGGGCTAGTAACGAGAAAAATACGTATAAGTGTGATATATATAATAATATAATGATCTTCTCCGCAATCGGCTTATATTAGATACATGCAATGTGAGTTCGTGCGTGGTCAGAAATTATTTTTTATGTTGATCCTGTGGAAAGGACAGGCGGAAAAGTATCTAATCGATTAGTGTGTGTATTCTCTGCGATTTTTTTTGATTTACTCTGTTGCGTACTTTTTGTCTTGACTTAAACATAGTATATATTTAGATCCGTCCCATATATAATGAATCTAGCCTTAAGAATATATTCTACGTCGGTTGCCTTTAGTAGCGTACTCTTCGCTGATCTATGGAATTTAATTTTTCACTAATTATTATTACGTCGATAACAGATTTTACGATAACCTAGGATAATTCAGCGTGTCGCTGAAAGCGTTATTGCGTTGTCGTTCGTGATTTACCATTAACTTGAGGAAACGGATAGTATATAGGGCGGCGGGCTAGTAGTTAGTGAATTACTTTGGCTGACTAGTTATAGCTTATTTAGCCTTGGTACAGACATATATGATAGTTATGAGTAAATTTTATCTTATCGTCGACTATCTAGTGTTCTGACACTATACGGTATTTAATTCGCTATTTCTATTAACCAATAGATGTCCGATGGTAAGGAATATAATGGATTAATATGTATATACTACGGTACTACGGGGTTAGCATATTATATAATATAATTTATGGTCAGATAACGGGTATGAGTGGAAGAAACGATTAATTATATTCAGGTTTAATATATAAATTATATATTATATATATATATACTACTTATATTGTCGAAAATAAAATTCAATTTTGCTAATTACTCTAATTATTTCACTAATCTCATATATATATATTTTTATAACTTGTGCGCTATTAATATTAAATTTTATATTAATTATACTATATATAATTATCGAACGCGTGAATAATAATAGATAGCTAAGTAATCAATAATTTACAGTCTTACATACACATACGCATTAAATTATATGTAGTATAGAAGGTCAGAGCTGTTTGATTTTACCCGTATTATTTCCTAAAATGATCTCCTTATGTTTTTCTACTATCCGATTGGACCACCCGCCTCAGTGCTCAAATGTTCATGCACTTGTGGCTTATGAAAAGAATCATCTGATTAGGACTCAACTTTACATATTTTTTTTCTATTCATTTTATTATATATAAAAATTTAATGATGATCAACGATTTTATATGATGTATCTTCGTTACAGAAAAGAAAAAAACTAGATTGTACAGTAGACTGGACAAACTCACCCCAGTCTCTCTTTTCCTTTTTCTTGGATGAATGGTATAGGTCTGGATGAATATATCCGGAAACGACCAATAAGGATAATTATTCTGACCTCCGATGTAGATAAATTGACCACAACTGTGTGAAATCAAAGCGGCATCATTGATTTCTTGTTTCATATATCAGATATTATGATTATTACTCTGATTTCGTAAAATACTGAGTGTATTAAGTTATATAAGATCGACTCTGAGATTCAATCCATATTATTATTTATTACTCATATTATATATATATATTATTATATTAAAATATCTCGATGTTTCGTATCGTTGTGTGGCGTGAAATAAACTACGTATGAATATATTATAATTACCTTATCTTGATGAGCATGATAATTTTATATTTAAGGTCGAACATTCTTGCCCTTTGATATATAGGAGTGTAATCAGGATGTTAGTACATCACAGAGTCTCGTAATCCGTACAGGTGGGTACGTGATAAGAGGTGGGAAGATGGAATCCACGGGGGGCGTTTTGCGGGTCAGAACCCCCTCGAGATTTTTATAGCCCAAAGCGTGATAAATTTTTTTCTTAGTAAGTTCTTCATATATAAATATTCTTTGTATATAACGGTAATACGTTACTTAGTTATATATCACGGAATATAACTATAATTTCCTCTAGTATCATACGTGGTCACTGATTGCATACGGTAATAGTAATTATATATTTAGTAGTTCTTATCATTACTGGGGAGACTTCAAGTTCTCACCTGATATTCTTTTAACAGGTTTGAGTTTACGATACTCTAATAGATCTATGCGCTATGAGGCTGTACTTATGCTGTAGAACTGATAGCTTTGTAGAGCTTGTACTGTGATCATTGAACTGCTCTTGCTGCTGCTACTGGGGAAGTTACTGACAATTCTATCTAGATTATCAGTGTAATAAGTAGTTGAACTTTCACAAGTTTCTGAGCCATAAGGGTGCATGTATTGAGTAGTGATGCTGTACTGCTAGTCTGGATGCTTGAATTTAGTAACTGTGCTGGGCGTATATTACTTACATATATTTAGTTAAAAAATAGATAATTGATGGGATAAGGTGATTTAGTTATGAGTTATGTTTAGCATTGCTTAGCTAGCTGCTGAAACTGCTGCTGCTGCTGGAAGCGCTAATATCTCTACGTTAGATAAAAATGGTGTACTATCTTCTCGCGGTTCTGTTGTTGCTGACATGTCTTGCATCTCAAGCGTACACTGTATATGCAAGCGACATGGGGCGGGTGATTCTCAGTTCGCGTACGTGTGAATAAACGTGTCGACTCTTGGCCCGTTATTGTGTGTGTTGCCTGACATGCTCTGCTGCTGCTGGCTGTGCTGCGCTGGTGGGAGATGAATGCTAATTCAAGCTATATTAACAGCTCCCAGCAGCTGCCGATGTGGGAGAACTGGTCAGCTGCTCAGCGAGGTCTTTCACCCTAACGCTGACTAAAAAGAGACTAGGTAAAGGGTTGCCTAGCTAACTCTGCAGCGTGCGACTCATGCCGACTGTACGGTCCCTGCTTGCAGTGCTGCTGCGGAGATGTATTCGCTAAAGCAGCTGCTAAACCGGCTTTTTTACATCGCCTCGTAGTATTAACGTACTTCTTGACAGAGACTCAATCGTCCACAGTGTTTGCTTGCTCGACACTGCTGTGACTATGCCGCTGCTGCAATGCTGCCTCGGTGTATTGGTAGAACAACCAAAATCGAGATAAGTGCCGAGCTTTTAGCTGCTAGGGACCCTGATCTAGTGTTGATGTAATTTCAAGGAACAAATGTAAAAGTCGATCTCCGGTTTGGCGCTGCTGGCTGCTGCTGCTTCTTGCTTGAGACTGCTGCCTGGCTAGTCAGATGATGCTGTGCTAGGATATGCTTAGCTGTATTACGTGTTGTACTGTACTTGACTGCTTATTGGGAGTAATGTAATTTGAGTGAGAATATATAGGTGAGTAAACAAAGCGCTAGCTAGCGTCTTTATCAGCCCTTAACGCTGAAAATAAGAAGAATCATTATAGGTATAAAAAGGCGTTATTTTGCATGCTGTACTGTCTGTACTGCTGATATAAACAGCTGCTGTTTGCTGCGTGGCTGCGGGAGGATGTATGTCCCTATATATATATATATTGAAGTATAATATTAATATATTATATACTAATATATAATATATATATATATATCATAGGTAATAAAATATTCCTAAAAGTTTTTACATTTATTTCACCTATCTATATAGTATGCAAATAAATAAGCAGAAATATAACATAGGATAATAAGGTTATAGCTATGACTGATACTTAGTTGACTTCATGCTTTGCATTGACTGCTGCTTGGCTATGTATCTGGTCATGCTGACTACTGAGCTGCTGTTAGGACTCGAGGCTGCTGAGACTTATTTGTGGTTAATTTGGTAGATAGAATATCATGGTTCGCTTGTGTAAGGAAACAAACGCGGGTTGAGCAATATTCGAATATTCTGCTCTACGGAAATTTAAGGTAGTAATACAGAGTCTTCACTACCAATCACATACTTTAGAGGTTCGTGATGCACTGCTTTCTGTGTATGAATAAAGACTATGACAGTGATGGTCTATCGGTTTATGTAGCAATTGTACTCAAGATTTTTTCTTGTTGATTGTCAACGCCTGTTTTCCTTGATAAACAATAATCTCAAAATTTATGCTAGATTTTGAGTGCTGGAGAGTATTTCGCTGATCGCATCTATCAATATAAACCTTGGTCTAGGGTAGGATGTCTTCTACCTTCGATTGGAATAGTTGGTTGTTGTTGCGTGTGTCCTTCGAACGAGTATCACTCACTATATAACGTGAAAAACTTTCCTATTTCTCGTAAGTTATTCACAGTAACCCAGGCGCTGTCCGTGTTGCTCAAGAATAAAGCTGATGTAAAGTCTTTGCTTAGAACGCTATAAACCATATTGTTATATTTATGTAAAGTGGCATGTTGCAGGTGTAATTTACTGTAGATTGTAAATCTATATGTAGCTCATCGTGCTCCCTCACAAGACAAGCTCGGAATAAGTATTGTTGCTTGTTGCTTTGTTTTAGTCATATTCTCGCTCATACCTACGCAGTTAGTCATCCGAATATCGTTAACTAAATACTTGTTTATAGGGAGAGCGGACGTTATTTCTTCTAGGCTGCAGTATTCGCGAGTAAAAAAGATGTATATAATATTACAACTATAATAATCAAAAGAAATCTATCAACATATCTCCTTCAATCCTATATCTTTCTTATCCTCCCTTTATCCGTCTTCCTACGACACCACTCCACTGCTCTCTTACCTTCTGAAGAGAGAATATATATGTAGAAACGGTGACTATCTGAAATATTAGTTTATATTAGTAGTTATAATATTTCATTATTATTGTTAATTGATTGAAAATATGAAAATATTTTAATTTTTCTAGCCTCTAAAAAAAAATATAAAATGATGTTTTTTTCAAGTGCAGAAGTATTCGAAAC
>JABUQX010059375.1:37500-45000 GCA_015478945.1 Trachelipus rathkii | reverse complement strand
TATTTACTGACAACAACATATTACTGACCACCATTTATCCACATATCATATACACATACTTAAAGTACACACCGCTCTTCTAGATAACACCTTACAAGACATCGCTACTACTCATATCCCTATGTGTGGGGGAGAAAAGAATTGCCCCATCCGTATGTCCTGCGTGTCGCAGAAGCGGACTAAGGGACGGGGTAGTTGGTTGGCTTGCCCACTAACCACCTATCTCTTGCCTAGCGAATGCTGCTGCATGCTCGAGAATGTCGTGAGCGTTAAACGGCCTTCTAATTTCGGCGAAATTGCGATTGAATTCGTTATTGAGTACGGGAATGTCAGAGCGAATAAATTTTGAAGAGAAGAGGAGAAGAGGTGATGATGTATTTAGGAAAGGGCAAATGGATTTGCTAGCTGCTGACTGAAACAAAGATGGGAAAGGAAACGGTGAAAAAGGCAGAGTGCTGTGGTGTGAAATGTGTGTTGTGGCTGGTGTTGGAAAGAATGAGAGGGCGAGAGAAGGTAGTTGCAATTTGATGAGTACCTTGTCGGTACAGAGTATAGTAGATTTTGTGTGTTGTCCTAGAATTCTAAGTGGTTAAATTTAAAGTTTGAAAAGGTTCAAAGGTTTGTGTGGGTGTACCGTGATGGTCCATCTGAGAGAAACGTTGAAGAGAGTTACGATTTTTTGGGATAATCTGAATGATGTTTTGGATGGGGTGAGTAGGAGCTTTTCAGATTGATAGCGTTGGGGGACCTGAATGGTTTGAGATAGGTGATCAAAAAAGGAATGGTATAACAGGTGTTGGGCTGTCGGGGGAGAAAATGAGATGGTAGGAAGGTTATTGATTTCTGTGAGGAGAGGTATGTGTGTAAGTAATTCTTTCTCTTAAAACACAAGAGTATCCATAAGTATACTACAGGTTGGTGTAGGTAGAGATGGTATCGAAGTGAAAAGTATGATTGATTTTGTGTTGGGAGAAGAAGTTGTTGAAGTATGTGTTGGATGTTAAAATCAGTGAGGGGGGTTTAGGAATGGGATTAGCGGATTCATTATGTCGTTTCTATGTAAAATGTTAAAATGGAGGGAAGGTGATACGGAAAGGAAGTGGGTAAAATTAAGAGTGAGAAGTTAGTGAACAAGGAAATAAGGATAAGTATATAAGAGCGCTCGCAAGTAAATAAAGTTGAAAATGAACAAATCTGGGAGGAAATTGAGGAAAGCAATTGTTAGCTGTTGCAGACGAAGTATTGGATGGATGCCAAAGAGGGGAAAATTATCATTGATGGCACTGTAGGTGGCGGAGGACATAGCGGATGCAAGCGGTTAAAAGTAAAAAAGAAGCGTGGTTGAAAGTACTAAAAGCCAATGATGAGTTTCAAAAGAAAGATGCTTGAAATTATATAGGAGGAAAAAAGAAATACTAAAAAGGTGCATACGTAGTGAGAAAAAGAAGAGGTAAATAAAACAGTTTGAAAGGAGCGATGAATGGGGACCTTACAAGGGGAAAGGAAGCTCTTCTGGAAGAAGCGCGAAAGGTTTAAGAAATATAAAAAATTTGAGAATAAGGCGAATCTGCCTCAGAATAATGAAAGGGCATTTGGTGCTTTTTGTAACTGATGAAATGGATGTGAGGGGAGTGTGGAAAGAACATTTCGAAAATCTGTATAATATTGGCAGTATTGGAGAGGTTGATAGTGATTGTGTGTGGGTTTGATGGTGCAAGAAGGAATAGGTATTTTTGGGGATGGAGTTTATTAGCAAGGAGGAGGTAATTGGTTAGAGTGGAAAAGTTGAAGAATGGTTAAATCTGCAGGCTATGTAGTAAATTACTGGGTGAAATACAAGAACGGAGGCGAGAACGAACACAACGAGATGGTGATTGAGTGGCATCTGAAAGTTGTGTAAAAAAAGCGTTATGGAGGGCATAGTCCTGAGCGGCATTGGAGGAGAGCCCAGTAATTAGTACTCCCTTATATAAGGGTAAGGAGATAAAGGGAAACTGTTAGAAATATAGGGGAATTAGTTTATGAGTGTTGTAGGGAAGATATATTGCTGGTATTTTGGTCGAAAAGAGTACGCCGACTGACTGAAAGGAGACTGATTGGTGAAGAACAACGTGCGTTTAGGAGTGGTAGAGGATATGTGGATCAAATCTTACATTGAAGCAAATGATTGAGAAAATGAGAGAAGAATAAATTGTATTTAGGTTTTATGGATTGCAACAGGCGTATGATAGGGTTAATAGGGAAGCTCGTATGCAGTGTTAATGATATATGTATGGTGTTGGCTGGTAGGTCTGAATGAATCATAAGTATGTTATAACGATGTTTGCAGGCGGTTGTAAGAAAATAAAATTGGTGTCAAAGTGATTGGTTTAGTAATTAATATGGAGTCGAGGCAGGGATGTGTTATGTCTCCTTCGTTATTCAATTTGTATATGGATGGGGTGTGAAAGAATTAGAGATGGGTTTTTGCAGGAATTGGTGTTAGAATGATGGAGAAGGAAAGAGTGGAGTGGCCCTACCTATTATATGCGGATGATTTGGTTTGTATGGCGAATCTGAGAGAGGTGTGAAGAGGATTAGTAGAGAGATCTTGGCAGGTGTGTAAAAAGAAGGGGTTTGAAAGCAAACGTAGACGTAGATTAAGAGTAAGGTTATGGTTGTGAGTGAGGACAGTTCTCAGCAGATCTCTCTCAGAGTTCCTATATGTTAGATGGGAGCAGCTGAGCAAGTGTCTTAAAGTTTAAATATTAGGGTATATGTTGCGATGAGAAGGGAAACAGATGATACAGAGGTAGTAGGAAATTGTGAAATGGCCAGGAAGGTCGGCTGGTGCAATTAAATCGTTGCTGGATGTAAAGGGACTAAGTCTTGAATGCGCTAGAGCTTGCATGAGGATATGTTGTTACCTGGTTATTGCATAATAGTGAGACAATTTGGTCTGAATAAGGAAGTAATATCTAAAGTTCAATTGTTTCCAGATGGACCAGATTTATGGGGCGTGGCTAGGTGTGAGAAGAATTGATAAAATGAGGAATAACGTATTAGAGAGTTGTGTGGTGTGGAAAAAGGGGTAAAAGAAAGGAATAAATGAAAGTATGTTGATGAGGATGGTTTAGTTATGTGGAAAGGATGAATATTAGTTGGCTGGTTAAGCGGATGTATAGGGGCGAGTGTGTTGGGACACAAACGCGGACTGGGAGACCGAAGAAAAGTGGATTGAGTCAGTAAACCAACCTCCTGCAGCGAAGAAATGTTGGTTTGGCAGAGGCGAAAATAAAGGTGCATAATAGGAGAGGAATGGCGGGGGTTTTGTGGAGGTGGTATTGGTTGTGGCCCACCGCAAGAGATGAAACCCTTACATTGACCGACCATAGTGGGCTCCACGCGGGTCCCGTGAAAGCTCTAGGAGTTGGATTTTTGATTTAGACGAGTTCTACCCAATTAATGGTATACAGAGGAGGTGCAGTAAGGCTGGCTTTCTTTTCGGACTTTTGTCATATTCTTCTACTGCTCTTCTTTTCCGATGCATGTACGCACCTTACCAGTCTTGGGGAGAAAAAGATAGATGAAGAAGAAGAAGAAGAAGATATATATTTTATTATATATATTATATATATATATAATATATATATTATATGATATATATATATATAATTATATATATATAATATTATATATATATATATATAATATATATATATATATATATATGATGTGTGTGTGTGTGTGTGTGTGTGTGTGTGTGTGTGTGTGTGTGTGTGTGTGTGTGTGTGTGTAGGTGAGAGTGTTGTGTGCTGTGTGTGTGTGTGGGGTGTGTGTGGTGTGCACTGTGTGTGTGGTGGGTGTAACTTTCAAGGATAGAATAAATGTAATTAAAAAAATGGTGTTCATCAATATCACATCTGTCTCTATAAAATGACGCAATATACTTGATTAAAAATGGAAGTTTACTTTATTTTTATTATTATTATGATTCATTATTTATTATTTTATTTTTATTATTATTATTATTATTATTATTATTATTATTATTATTATTATTATTTATTATATTATTATTATTATTATTTTCTCTCCACCTTTTCTATTGCGTGATGTAAAAGCTGAATTTAAAGGTTGACTTCGTTATTATTATTATTATTATTATTATTATTATTATTATTTTATTATTATTTTATTATTATTTATATTATTATTATTATTTTATTATTATTATTATTATTATTATTATTATTATTATTATTATTATATTATTATTATTATTATTATATATTATTATTATTATTATTATTATTATTATTATTATTATTATTATTATTATTATTATTATTATTATTATTATTATTATTATTATTATTTTTATATTATATTATTTATTAGTGAGTGGAGGTGAGTGGGCGTGTGAGCCCAATCTACTAGCTAGTGTTGTAAAAGCTGAGTTTTAAGGTAAATAATTACTAAAATAATATAATAATAATAATAATAATCAATAATAATTAATAAATATAATGAGAGTAGATACATATGCCACACTCACAAATAATAATTAATAATAATATTCTTTAACATCTTTCAGTCACCCTATACATATTTGCATATTATATGATATATATATATTATATATATATATATATATATATATATATATATATAATAATATATAATATATATATTATATATATATATATATATATATATATAAGTATGATATATATATATATATATATATATATATATATATATATATATATATATTATATAATGCAGCAGCCTAACCTTGATAAATTTGTAAGCATGTAATGAAATAAGGAAAATCAATTGGAAAGGCAAACTCCCGTGGTTGAATTTTAAAAATTGAAGCTTTTAAACTTTAATAAATCAATGGCTTTTATTTTCTTAAAAATAAGTAAAACATTTTGGACCAAGTCATGAAAAGGTTTGCATCTCGGTTAAACCATTTTGCACCAATTAGAACCCTTTCTTTACAATCTCAAATATTTGGTCCATCGTTTAGAATTGTGCATGTCTATGTATGTTTATGTTTGGATTTTTCGGCAATAAGATTGTTGCTTTTATATATATATATATATATATATTATATATATATATATATATATATATATATTATATAATATATATACTTATAAATATATATATATATATATATATATATATTATATATATATATATATAATATAGATCTACATATCTATATAATAAATTATATATATATTGTATATATATATATATATATATCAGGGATGGGGAGTCGGAGTCGGGAGTCGGAGTCGGGAGTCGGAGTCGGGAGTCGAGCGTTTTCAAGGGGTAAGGAGTCGGAGTCGGGAGTCGATTTCCCAAAAAGTCGGGAGTCGGAGTCGGGAGTCGATTTAAAAAAAACGACTCCTTTCGACTCCCAAAACAATTTTGTATAAACTTTTCACACAAAAATTTTGAAAAACTTAATTGAATTTTTATTATAAAATACGTACATTTTTTTATTTTGACATTTGTTTGTAGGGAATTTATATTGTTTATTTTTAATTTTTCCTTATATTAAAAGAAAAGAAAAACTTTTTCCAGCGATATTTTAACATTTTCTATATTATTTTTTCTTCCTGAGTCCGAATACGCTAATATTTTTCTTGAGAAACCAGTAGTTCATCCCCTACCGCCCAAATAAACATTTGGCTTAAATGATTGAGGAGATATTTTTTACCTATAAATATTATTATATATATATATATATATATATATATATATATATATATATATATATATATATATATATATATATATATATATATATATATATATATATATATATATATATATATATATATATATAATCAGGGGCGACTCGTGTATAGGAGCAATGGAGCGACCGCTCCTCCTTCATTAAGCGTAAATTCTGAATTATAACAATTAAAACTATGTTTTCAATTTATGATAAATAATTGAATGCAAATTTTAAAAATTGTCTTGTAATAAGACAGAAACGTACGATGATTTAGTCTAATAATAAGAAATTTAATAAACATACTTGTATCAGTTGTATGTAGTTTTTTTTTTTAATTTCTATTTATAAAAGAAGTCGGGAGATCGAGCAAAATCATTTTCGCTCCAGTCTTGCACCTAAAGTAATGTAAAAATCATATGTCTGGCAGCAATACAGAAAGAGGTTGTAAAATATACTAGTTTGGGGCGATTAGCGTAATCGCCTTGTAAAGTTGTCGTACATTATTATTATTATTATTATTATTATTATTATTATATATATATATATATATATATATATATATATATATATATATATAAAATATTTATATATTTATTATATATATATATATATATATATATATATATATATATATATATATATATATATATATATATATATATATATATATATACCGTATATATATATATATATATATATATATATATATATATATATATATATATATATATATATATATATATATATATATATATATATATATATATATTCCAGAAGTTGGAGATTTCGTTAGAAATATGTCACTAATTCCAACCTTTTTTCACAATCTCCTCAGAGATGCTCTGTATTAGATGAAATTATTGGGAAACAATTTCCAAAAACTGTTAAAACAAGATGGAATTTTAACATCCGAACTGTAAACATGGTTTTTGAACATAGAGAGCCATTGTTAGAATGCTTTGAAAATATTCGAAATGAAAGCAAACAACGAGGAACACAGAGATCAAGCAGGAGATTTTCAAAGAATATTGGCTGATCCTACTTTTGTATTTTGGCTCACTCTTTATCGCCATATAATGCCACATGTAGATAGTTTCTTTAATAATAAAATTCAATCAAGAAATGCAGACATAATTCTTATGAAACAAGCTGTGAGTGAAATACAATTAGAATTAGGAAAGATTAAAAACAGTATGACCATCATAATGAAAGTAATTGAAGGAACGTATGATGTTTGTGAGGTGAAGAGATCGTTAAATGCTTCCAATTACTACGAATTTAAAAAAGCTGCTGAGCATGAAGTGTGTGACATAATAATATCTTGGTCTAAGGAGAGGTTTTTGTTTAGTGATCATCTAGTATCAGCTCCACTTTTCGAGCGTGAACACTTTAAATTTTATAGAACCTCATTTCCCACAGTTGCATTTAAAAGACCGTAACTGTTTATTCATTTTTTAACATCTTGAGACACAAATCTGAACTTGAAGTTATATATTCCTAGAGAAGATTTTTAACTTCGGAAAGGAGCTCTTGATTCTTTGTTACAACATACGCATATTTGGAGGTATTATACCTTAACTTTGGAAGCTTGTAACTCAAAAACTATACGTGATACAAGAATTCTAAAATCATTTTTGGAATCTGCATGAAAAATACGTATAGTTTCACCTTTGGAGGTATTATACCTTAACTTTGGAAGCTTGTAACTCAAAAACTATACGTGATAAAAGAATTCTAAAATCATTTTCGGAATCTGCATGAAA
>JABUQX010059375.1:22500-25000 GCA_015478945.1 Trachelipus rathkii | reverse complement strand
ACAGACGATGATCTCACAGGAAGCAACGACATGGTGACACCTCACACGCTCTCGGCTCAAACCTAGCGGTTCTATGATTAAAATAATTAAATTAAGGATAAAAAGTATCATTAATAACTCATCTTACCATAAGAAAGATCTCTTGCAAAGATCTCTCCCTAATTAACGACACCAGCAAACTTCTATCAAAAGAAGTGACACCGTGACAAGAACAAAAAGAGCATCACGGAGAACTACTACAAAGCAAATTAGACAGCGCGAGACATTAACGAATAACTTGAGCGGCTCAGAGAATCAATGAACGCCGAGCAGCAGAAGTCATCCTCTACGACCAACAACGGCAACACCTCCAGTGCTCATAGAGTACGTTTCGGCACTACAATTACAGAGTCATACGCAGTAACGCCCAGAGATCGGAACCAGAGACGCTCATCGAGTGAAAAAGACAGCAACATGTCATGTATTGAGATAGTCCGCATTGTTGTCCACGACCTCACACAACACGACACCGACATTGATCTCGTATCACAACACTCTCAGACCAAGTAGGCATACATACGCCGCCACGACACATCCCTAGTCACGACCGAAGCATAGCCCCGTCGAAAGCACACGCGGCGAAGCAGACAGGGCGATGAATTAAAGAAACTGACAGACAACCAAAAGTAGAAAAACAATACAAACCTACTACTCTAAACCTGACACAACGCCGCTGACCCGTCTAGTCACTTAAACAGTCGCAGAGACTACGGCTCACGCGACGCACGGCACCTAAGGACAGAGCCACGTGCACTAAAGATATGATTCACTCTCAAAGCTCGGGACAATGAGACAGACAAGCAACCACAGACCAGAAATCACCACGACGCAATCACCCATAAAAAGTGGACGCACAACCAACACAACCAACACTCGCTCGCCGTACCATTCAATCTAAAGAACCCCAGCGGTCGCACAAATCGTCCGACTGCAACACGCCCAGCCCACGACGTACAGTACTCAGAGTCTATTGAGCGGTCATCATAACGAACTACTACCAACACCAAACCTCACATCGCCATAACCTAACACAACCCCAGCTATTATAGCCCAGTAATAGTCGGCACGCATAGCGCACCCTACTACCTCGTATACCCTAACAAAAAGTACTAACACCCACAATCAAGGACCGTACTAATAACAGGTTAAACAAACAACTAAGAGATACATAAGACCACCAATACGAATGAACAACAATCACCACCACGTCGCGCAACACTGCACATACGAGTCCACAAACCTCACTACCCATAATACGCGAGAGCATCATGCTTAAGAAGACGAGAATACTACAGATAAGGATAACGGACACATAACAAAGTATGAAGAATATATATTATATATAAATATATTATATATATATATATATATATTATAATATATATATATATAATTATATAATATATATATATATATATATATATATATATATATATATATATATATATATATATATATATAATATTATATATATATATATATATATATATATATATATATATATATTAGTATATTATAATATATAATATATATATATATGATATAATATATATATATATTATTATATAATATCCCTCATCTCTTTTCTTACCTCAATCCCATCCCTCTCTATATCTCTCCCCATTCAAATCTCTCTCTCTCTCTCTCTCTCTCTCTCTCTCTCTCTCTCTCTTTCTCTTCTCTCTCTCCTCTCTGCTCTCTCTCTCTCTCTCTCTCGGCTCTCTCTCTATCTATCTATCTATCTATCTATCTATCTATCTATCTATCTATCTATCTATCTATCTATCTATCTATCTATCTATCTATCTATCTATCTATCTTATCTCGTTGTTTATGGAGATGTTGTGAAATTTATATTCTGATGTTTGTCCATTCATAGTGTTCAAAAATTCGAATCAGTTTAGCAGGGTAAGTTCAAGATGGCGTCTAATCTGTTGTATACCAAATATAAAGTTAATAGCAAGCATCTCAGTATGCATTTAAATATTAATATATTTCTTCTTTAAAATAAAAACCCATTCAGAAACATTTCGTTTGATTACTACCTCTGCACTCCAGGAGGGACAGGAAGCTTTAAATTTCGTTTGACTACTACCTCTGCACTCCAGGAGGGACAGAAAACTTTAAGCTTCGTTTGACTACTACCACTGCACTCCAGGAGGGACAGGAAGCTTTAAAGTTTAATTGGACAGATGTAACCCGGAATCAATGGTGAAGATTTTATGAATTTTGTGATAAATTAAATTTTATTACACAAAAATATCTAATTCACTTAGTGATATGTTGCAAGGTTGTGTTTCTTTTTCCTCTCCAACATAGACTCTACATAAAGACTTGTTGGGCATATGTTGGCACTGTACGAGTTTAAAGATTATTATTATTATTATTATTATTATTATTATTATTATTATTATTATTATTATTATTATTATTATTATTATTATTATTATTATTATTATTA
>JABUQX010059374.1:30000-37848 GCA_015478945.1 Trachelipus rathkii | reverse complement strand
TAGTTACGTGGTTTATGTTTTCCTAAATTTATAGCGGTGACGGCCCCAATACTGCAGCGAATTCTTTGCTGCGGGGTGGTTATATAGTTACACTGATGCTGTCGTTCTGGTTGTGTGGTGCTTCATGGAGTTAGGGCGCCTTCACGTTCCTGCGAGTAAACATTACCCTAGTGTGCATTATAATTTGACGAGTTAATATATATATATATATATATATTATATATATATATATATATATATATATAATATATAATATAATATATTATATTATATTATATATTATATAATATATATATATATATATATAGTATATATATATATATATATATAATATATATATATATATTATAATATTTATTATATATATATATAATATCAGTGATGGGCCGAGTCCAGCAACTTGGATTCGAATCCGAATCCGAATTCGTGTGTGTGTGGAATGTTCGAATCCGAATCCGAATCCGAATTTTTTTTTTTCCCCCAAAGGGGCGGGGGGCCCCCCCAACCTTTTTTTCCGGATTTCCCCGGTGGGGGAAAAATTTTTGTTCCGGGGGGGGGGGAAAAATTACGGAAAAATTTTTTTTCCCGTGTTGTTTATAAAAATTCTCGAATCCAAATCCGAATCCGAATCCATGTAAAAAGCTTGAATCCGAATCCGAATCCGAATCCGGATTCGAATCCGAATCCGGATTCGAATCCTTCCAATGATTTTTTACAAAATAAATACAACCAACCAAAATATAACAGGGGGGGCAGGGGGGGCACTTGCCCCCTTAAATCTTGGCGAAATAAAAAAATTAAACCTTATATGTTTTCCAGACGACCGTTTTTAAGGGTTTATTATTAGAAAACTGAAAAAAGATACATCAATCGTAGATAATGAATTTAGCTAATTACTAAGTTACTAACGTTATTTTGAAAACTTATATTTCTTCTAAAGCGTTTTCATATTTGCTTGAAGTCAACTAGCTTGTTTTCATACAGCTAGCTGCTTCTGACAGTATCTCCGCTAGAACTCTCAGTATGTCGATAGCATTTTGGTGGCTGCCCAAAGCTGATAAATCAGTCACGGAAGGCATTCCCGTTTGATATTCATCTGCAGACTGCACATCAAAAAACAATTGCAGAAAATAAAAGAAATGTTTCAGCAATTTTGAAGACCACAATTTCCTGCGGAACTCATGACTGACCTTTAAGAAGTATAGGCCTGCATGAGGAATTTCTGAAGACCTGATTAAATTGCGAATAGAAAGTGGTGATGTGGAATTGAAAGAATATTCAAGGACAGAAGAATACCGTCTGGACGTCTCCGATGATCAAATGATTTTATCAATTTGTGTGGAATTATCGGTAAAAAAAAAAAAAAATATTTATCTGCACCATGCCAAAAAATTTTGGTGTCTATTCCATATTTAGCCGATGAAACTGTGGATTTACCAGGCAATGAACAATTATCTATAGGATTAAGGGTTTTCGACCTTGAAAAAATGACTGTTCGAGAAGGATTTCTGGGGTTTGACAAGTTCTGAAGGGATGGATGGTAAAACCATTGCCAAACGATTGATTTGTTTTAGAAGAAGGTTTGGATCCGAGTCATATACGTTGGTCAGGGGTATTGACGACTTCGCAACAATGTGCAGGGAAAGAACATGGAAATTCAAAGAAACTGAGGAAAAAATATAAAAAAGGATTATATTTTCACTGTGTAAGCCATGGCTTAATTTTGGTCATTAATGACCTAAAAACATTATTCCGGAAATTCGAAATACTATTGCCACAATAAAAGACACAAACTTTTTCAGAGACTCCACCCTGAAAAGAAAATACATTCTGAACTTGCCTAAACTTGTGAAACCCGTTGGACTCAAAAAATATAATAGTATTGCTATTTTCCATACAAATATGATAAAAATCGTTGAAGGGTTAGAAATTGCCCAAGGAACCCAACAATCAAACAAGAAAAACAGTTTTTCTATTATACTGTTCGGCAAAAACAAGATCCAATTTCATTATTACCTTTTTCGTAATAGCCAAATATATTGCTTTAGTTGAACCAGTGCGCTAACAATTATTTCAAACAAAAAATATTGACCTTATGTAGTGCTCTGATCATGTCCAAGGAATTTTGAAAGTTGTCAAAGACCACTGCAAACTGCTGATCAAATAATTCCTGATCTGCTCTTATCCGCCAAAGTTATTTACTGCTGAGTTATTAGTAGAGCTTGCACCACCTTGAGAAAAGGTACAATCCCAATAACATAGAGCAAATCATCCTGCTGAAACATCTGCTGAATATTGGAAGCGTTTCTGTACTTGTGCCTTATCTTGACTCACTTTCATCCTTCTTAGAGACTAGGTTTTCAGAAAAAACGTGCCAGCATTTTCATTCTTTTTCATTTTGCATCCGTTTCTTATGTTAAACGTGAGAAGAAAACAAAACGCTTTTCAGAGTTTTATAATCTGATATCAACAAAATTCATACCGTAACTGACATGGTATACTCTGGATGATTAAAAAAATGAAAAACAAAAGTGAAAGACTTGGAACTTACTGAAGACATTAAAGAAGCCGACCCTTTTTTCCTCAAAACCAAAAACCTGTCTATTAATTGCACTGGACGCTACCGTGATCCAACAGGTACCATTGAAAGGTCTTTCAGCACTCTCTGAAGAGTAAAGACTTGGCTAAGAAAACAACAATAAACAAAGACAGGCTTAATGACTATATAGATGAGTAAATTTCATAGAATTACTGTAAATGAAAAAATGAACAAGATTGGAAAAAAATGTAATTTTGGAAAATTTCGCTGAAATCCAAGGCGTCTACATGGTAGTCAGATTTAAATTAGTTACACTCATACTTGCAAACCCCCAAAATATTACTTTTACGGTATCTCAAATCTCAAAATAGGTATTTTTATTTTTAATTACAACTGCTGTATACTTTTATTTTATTATTTTTATAATCGTAATAACTTTTTATCAGTGTGAACAAGGACATAAATCACTCAAACCTTTGCCAGCCCCTAAGTTAAATCCTGCGTCACACACACACACACAAACATTATATATATTATATATAATATATATTATAAATTATATATATATATATATATATTATATAATATATATTATATATATATAATATATATAATATATTATATATAATATAATATATAGTATATTAGTATATATTATTAATATATATCCCTCAAACTTTTACCCCTTCTTAAATGAAAATCCCTGCTTCCGCCCATGCAAACCAACCAAATATGACATATTTTCTTTTCAAATAATTCGTGGATATATAAATAAAATTGTTTTTTCCATTTTTAATTTTTTTTACTGCCTGATATACATATTTATTCCATGTTAAGGTATGTTCTATATTAATATATATATATATATATATATATATATATATATATTATATATATATTATATAATATATATATATATATATATATATTTATATATATATATATATATATATATATATATATATTATTAAATAATTTCTATTAAGCTTTAACTGCTATAAAAATAAATTTTAATTTTTAAGCTTTCCTTTTTAAATTTTTAAAAAAGTTACTTAAGTAAATATTGCAATTTATTAACTATTTCAAAATTAACATAATAACATCCTATTAAAAAATAAAACAAAATTTTTTAACATATTCTTTATAAATTATTAGTTTTTCCAATGATTCAGAGTTAACCTTATTTTCTCTATGGCGTATTATGATAGCCAATAATAATTAAGAATATTCATCTTGATTGGGCTTCTTTACAAATTTTTTCGTTTTTTTTTTATTATTTTTATGATTTTTTTGACATCCTATAGAAACAAGAATTCGGAGCTCGATTTCGAATCCGGATTCGAATCCGAGCTTCGAATCCGAATCCGTATGTGTAAAAAATGCTTCGAATCCGAATCCGAATCCGTATGTGTAAAAATGCTCGAATCCGAATCCGGGCGAATCCGGCAACTTTTTGATTCGAATCCGAATCCGAATCCCTGGTGTGTGGGAAAGGTTTCGAATCCGAATCGAATCGATCCAGCACCTTACGGATTCGAATCGAATCCGAATCCGGATTCGAAGCGTCGAATCCGGATTCGAATCCGAATCCGGATTCGGATATCGCCCCATACTAATATATACTAATATATATATATATATATTATATTATATTATATATATATATATATATATATATATATAATATATATATTAATATATATATATATATATATATATATATATATATAGATATATATATATATAGTATATATATATATATATATTATATATATATATATATATATATAATATAATATATATATATTAGGTGGAATGATTCCGGCCTTTAAAATTTTTTTTTTCGATTTGCGATTTCTAATAGCTGCCAAAAGTTGCCTTTTAAATTCATAATAAAGATAAGAAAATTTTATTGCTCTACTAACAACGTTTTGAGTGCCCGCAAAGAGCCTAAAGATTTAAATTTTTTTCAGAATTTGTAAAATTCAAAAATTTGGTTGGCTGTATATTTCTTATTGAAGGTATATTACAGTTGTACATATTACTGCGGAAGTGATGCAATTAGCTACAATAAAGCCTTCTTAGATTAGAAAAAGAAAGACAATCTGAACAAAAATTATGCAGAATTAAAAAATTGACTTTAGAGCAAATTTTTGTATTTTTCTCATTTTTTACCAGCTTATTATTCTTTGTTAACACATGCTACATTAATTTAAATAAAAGAAAATGAAACTAAGTAAATCGCGTTTTATGTGGTACATGTATACAAAAATTTCTTTATAATGAGAACCAAAAATGTAAATCAATTAAATCCTTGATAAGATTAATAATTTCCCAACTTTTGAAAATGTTTGTTTTTCACTGCGCTGGGACATTGAAATGTTTTTTTGGATCGAATTTTGGCATATTATTTTGAGATACAATTTTTACATTAATAAAACCTTCCCTTGAAGATGATCTACAGACAGACAAAGATGACTCAGTAACTAGTTTAACAGCTCTTTCCACTTCTTGTGTGTGACATGGGAACCTGGGAAAGTCAATTAACGAGTTAACAACAGTTGATTCTAAGGTTTAGTAATGAATTGTTGAAGGGAATCATTGAAAATATACTTTGTCATTGGGGGCTCTGTGATTTCAATGTCATACCATGGGATCATATAAATGTAATCTTTAGCGTCAAAGTCAATTTTTGGAACTTTCTAATTCCACCTCTAGTCTCTGCTCTTGCTTTTAGAAGTCTGCGCAAACCAAGCTCTCTTATATGTCTGCGCTCATCACATAGCATGGACAAAAGAATATTTTCCGCAGCAGCAAAGTATCCGTTTCTTTGGATAACTGGATCTATTATTTTTTCAGATCAGTAGTTAGATAGCATGAGTAAGAAATAAGCTTTCAGAGATGTTTAGAACTATTCGAGCATGAAAGTTTCAACTTAATGTTAAACCATACGGGTGCATAAACTTTTACAATAAAGTTTGCCAGAATTTGAAGGTTGTTGGTTGGATTTTTAGTTGCCACATACAATCGATTTGCTAATGTAAGCCATCTTGAGTTAGCAAGTTTTCCAGGGTTTTCCAAAGATAAATCTAACGAGCAGTTTTCACTAGATACAGCAATACACATTTCCTTTAAGTACTTCTGATCTGTACTTAAATCACTTATACTTTCTAATGAAGGAAAGTTATTTTTAATTGGTAAAAAGGGTACCACAGGAAGCTTATGACAGTTTTGCAGATGCTTACCTAGTTCTCCTTTAAACTCATTGGGACCCTTAGTTTTCCCATCTAAAGAATAAAAAAGGTGGCGTAAAGGCAGTTCGTTACCATGGAATAAGCAAACTAACCATTGCAGTGATCTTCCTATTTTGCTTTCCAACAACGAAATCACACCATTATTGACTCCAGTATTTACAACTGTTCCATCACATCCAATGGCGGTAAAATTCAAAAGTTGTTCGTTATGTTCGCTATCTCGGAAAAACTCAATTATGCTCTCTGCAATATCTTTTCCAGTACCAGAACTTGGTGTTACATAGCCTAAAAACTTTGATTTTGGTTCTTCTATTAACGAAACGTTCTCTTCTGTAGTAAGCATTTTATAAAACTTATTTCCTTTCTTTTCTTGAATAATTGTCTTGTCTTTCCTTCTATCAAAAAACAATCCCCTATTTTCGGTTATCAGAACCTGACTGTCTTGAATGCATTTTTTTCCAGTTCCTTGATCTTTCTCGTCTAATTTTCATTCGATCGATTACTTTACTTTTGTCATCATTATTTATTAAACCTAAGTCTTGCAAAGTAGCTATTGCTATTGCTGCAGCAGGTCTCAGATAATCCTGTGCGATCACATATGGAGCCAACAGACGGCAGTTAATTGCGCATTTCATGTATTTTATTGGTTTCTTGTAATGCTGAAGGACCTGCTAAATTTGTCTCTTCTTGTAAAAAGCTCTCTTGTTCTTCATCACTAACAGTGAGCTTTTCTGTCACTTCTTCTTTTTCTTCCGTGTTGTCATCCCTATCAAAAAATGTTGATATCATTATGGTATTTTGTGAGTTTTCTTGGAGTAAATTTAAATTTCCTCTGTATTTCTTTACTTTTCCTTGCCTCTTTCAATAACAAAGCGTTTGTGGTAACTCTATCAACATTACCCATAACCATTTTCCTGAACGATCGTTGATCTTTCAAAAATTCCTGTTCTAAAAAAAGGACTTTCTTTTTAGCAACTACATTGTTGAAAGTCTAAACATTTGCAGGAATTTGCATTCTTTAAATGTAACAAGGTTTGAATTATGTTTTTCTGATTCTTTTCTCTTTATAGATCTTAACAAATTTCAGTTCTTATCATGATAAGCTTTTACCATTTGTAAAATTCGGGTATTAGAAACTACAGGAATAGAAGCTTTTAACCATCTATTTTCAATTATCTTAGCTAAAATATAAGTTATTTTACTTACAGTTGACTGCTTCGACGATGTATCTGGTTTGAGGTTACGTCTTACAAGAAAATAGAATATCATTACATCTTAATATGTTGGCAACATTACTTCACTTAAATCATTAAAACTTCCGAAAATAGGACATTCTACCATTTGTGAAGTGTTAACTTGTTTCGACAGGGCCATTTTGTTACACAATTGTAATAACGACGATACACACACTCCCAAAATATACATTGGCTTACATTGACTCTGAAGTCTGAACTCAGTGAACTCTGCTCTGGAACTAGCGACTACAGCCAGGCTAACGAATGCACAATTGCACATTGAACACAAAACGCACGCAGTGCCATCTTTTAATCAAAATATTCATTTTCGACTTATATTTATTTTTTTATCCTCATCCTAAAATAAAAAAAAAAAAAAAAAAAAAAGTTTGTTCTATTAATAAAAAGGTCATAAAAGTTACGAACTTTTGTTATTGGGCTTTTATAATGCAAATAAGAAACTAGAGAGAAAGGTTGAAATAGAGCAAAAAAATTCAAATTTTATGAAATGCTATCGAACTTGCGGCACCTCAAGGCATGCTCTGATTACCATCAAATTTTATTTTTGTCCTTTTTACATCAAAAGGCAACTTTTCCGCACTATTAGAAATTAAAAAAAAGGAAAAAAAAATATTTCGTTCCACCCTAATATATATATATATATATATATGAAATATATATATATATATATATATATATATAAATAAATATAATAAATACAAATAATAATATATATATATATATATATATATATATATATATGATATATATATATATATATATATATATATAAAGAGACAAATTTAAAACCACTTAAGAA
>JABUQX010059374.1:5000-20000 GCA_015478945.1 Trachelipus rathkii | reverse complement strand
ATATATATATATATATATATATATATATATATATAAGTATATATATTATATAGACTCCAGAAGCGAAAAGAGTGAAAGGCTTACAAAAGCTGATAGAAAGTCAAAAGAAGGAAAATATTGTAGATGAATGGAAGCGTCTAGATTAAATGTAGAATGGATTCGTTGATCCATTGAGCTTGCATGAAGAAGAAGAAGAAGAAGAAGAAGGAAGAAGAAGAAGAAGAAGAAGCAAAGAAGATAGTAAAGCAAAGAAGAAGAAGAAGGCAGTGGATTGAAATGCTTTCATGACTTTAATGTAGTAAAAACTAAAATAATAACATAAAGACTGAGAGAAACCAGAAAAACTGTTGAGGTAATTTGAGGTTAGAACCAAAAAACTTTTCTCTACTATAAAGAGAGAGAAACCTAGGGCATTATAAGGGACCGCCAAGCGTTAAAAGCACCCGTCTCAACTCAAAATAATATAGTAATGATTTATTTGGTAATATATATATATATATATATATATAGCATATGTTATATATATATATATATATATATATATATAGAGTATATAAAGTTATTATATATATGTATATATATATATATATGGTATATCGTGTATATATATATATATGGAAAGTATATATATATATATATATATATATATATATTATAGTGTAAGAGAGTTAAGTTGTTAAGTATATGTATATATATATATATATTATGTAGCAGCAGATGGCGGTAGGGTATATATATATAGCATATATATTTGTGTATTATTATATATATAGATATAAGTAAATATATATATATATATATATATATAAAAATATATATGTTATATAAGTATATACATATGTTATATATATATATTATGCTATATATATATATATGTTATATAAAATCTATATAAGTATATATATATGTATATATAGGTGGGAGGTGATATACATATATATATATATATATATATATACATATGTTAGATAAGGTTGTTATTATCTGTATGTATAGAGTTATATATAAGGCAGCAGGGTATATATATTATATATATATATATTGTTATATATATATATATATATATATATATAATATATATACATATATATATATATATATATATATATATATATATATATATATATTATATATATATATATATAGTATATATATATATATATATATATATATATATATATATATAGTATATATATATATATATATATATATATAAGTTATTATATATACATGTATATATATATATATATATATTTATATATATATATATATATATATATTTATACATATATATATACACACATATCTCTATTATCTCAATCTCTATACACGTCTTTCCATATATTAATAGTATAAGAATATATATATATATATATATATATATATATATATATATATATATATATATATATATATATATATATATATATATATATAATATATATTTAAAAAGCTATTAGCAAAGAATGGTAGCCTAAATTATTTATGTATGAGATATGGTAAAATAATACCTAATAATAAGTTAAGGAAGAAATGAGTTTGTCTTAAAGGTATTCATCAGTGATGCAAAGCAATCTTACCCTTTGTCTTCAGTGACGTAAAGCCCAAAATCAAGGAATTCTGTCAATGAGATCTTAGGGTGATAGACACCCATTTTGATTCCGGAATTCCCAGGAGTCCCCTTTAAATATCCCACCTGGGACGGGATTTCCAAAATAATGTCAAAGATATTATTTTTATTAATTGTTGGATTTCCATCGATGGGCCGCCGGTGGTTTGGTACTCTTAAAATCGGGTCACAGAATCAACACATTTGTATTTTTATATATAATTCACTTCTAATCATAAATATAAATACTACTGCTAAAACTACTACAACTATTAAGTATTATTAGTGATTTTCTAAAATCTTTGATAATAATAATAATAATAATAATAATAATAATAATAATTATAATAATAATAATAATAATAATATAATAATAATAATAATAATAATAATAATAATAATAATAATAATAATAATAATAATAATAATAATAATAATAATAATAATAATAATAATAATAATAATAATAATAATATAATAATAATAATAATAATAATAATAATAATAATAATAATAATAATAATAATAATAATAATAATAATAATAATAATAATAATAATAATAATAATAATAATAATAATAATAATAATAATAATAATTATAATAATTACAATAATTATAATAATAATAATAATAATAATAATAATAATAATAATAATAATAATAATAATAATAATAATAATAATAATAATAATAATAATAATAATAATAATAATATAATAATAATAATAATTACAAATTCATTTACAATGAAAATAAATAATACATCATATAATAAAAAATAATGTTTCGTTTTGGATACTAGAAGATTGTCCTTCAATCAAAATTCGTCTATTGATTTAATTCAAGAAGTTATAAATTGCCTTAACTCTCTTTTGAATCTGGGTTCATTTGTAATTTCCCTTAAGTTTCGAGGTAACTATTCCCAGAATAAGATAGCCTTACTAATGTAAAAACTTTTGTTAGTTTGCGTTCTGGAGAATGGATGCCTCACAATACTGAGATTTCTGGTACTGGTTATGAGTCCAATTTAGGTTATTTAAATATTTCGAAAAAAGTGCATCATCATTGAAAAGGTTCCCGTGCATAAATACTCCGAGTTTAAATTTGTATAAATACTTAAATGGTAATATATTGCATGTAAAGTAGAGATCAGCAGTGTGTAAATCATAGCAAGTGCAAACATTTCTTAAGGGGCGTTATTTTGGGTAACAAATATGGGTCTTAATATACTTTCTGTAGATCCTCATCAAGCCAATATATGCAAGTTGAGAAAAGGGTAAATAATCGAATAATATAAAGTTATTGGGCTTCCTTCGGAAATACATATTTCAAAGCACATATAATACAGCCATTCCTGTGAATTCTGCTACACAAGTAATGAATATATTCATCAAATTTCAGGTTATGCTGGATAATTAGACCTAAATATTTTATCGACTTGACAAATTCGATTGCTGCGCCATCTATGTAAATGTTTGCACAAACGTTAGAAAAAGATGAAAAGATCATAGCCTTAGTTTTTCCTGAATTCAAAGAGAGCTTATTAGCGCAAGTCCATTTGTAAATCTTTTGAAAGTCTTTGTTAATTAAGCTTTGAATATATCCGTGCCTGAAAAGTACGCCACAGTGTCGTCTGCATATAAGGATAGTTTGACATTTGAGGCTACCTTAACAATATCATTAATATATTTTATAAAGAAAAGAGGTAAAAGGCACGACCCCTGAGGTACCCCTGAGGTACCCCCGTTGTTACATTACCAGTTCCGGAGCAGGAGTTACCAATTTGAACATATTATTTTCTGTTGATAAAGCAAGGTTTGATAAAAGAGAGGCAAAAACCTTTAAACGCCATATTTTTCTAACTTTCTGATTAGGATGCCTGTATCAATGGTATCAAAAGCTTTTGAGTAATCCAAAATTACAGCAATTGTATACTTCTTTCGATCTATACTGTTATTAACATTATGTAGAAGGGAGACTACGTCCTGTGCTCCTCTTCCACTAACAAACCCAAACTGTTGGGAACAAATGAAAGAATTTTTAAAAAAAAATAGTCGGTCAGCCTATCATAAATCAACATTTCAAATATTTTAGTTATCGAAGGTAAAATCGATATGGGTCTGTGATTTTTCACTTCCTCACACGTTCCAGATTTATACAAGGGTACAACTCTGGCCACCTTCTGAACATCGGGATACACTCCTCTGGAGATGTACTCATTAAATAGAACAGAAAGGACCTCGCTCAGTTCTCCAGCTGCCATTTTCAAGATTCTTGCCGGGAGAGTGGATGTGTCAAAATTTTTCTTTCAATTTGTTAATGATATCTAATACTTCAACAGGAGTATATTGTACAAAAACAAACTAATATCGTGGAGGCAGAATATTTTCAACAAATATATTTTGAAAATCCTGTATTTCAGCTCTCAAGTTGGCAGGAGTTTGTGAAAAATAGTCATTAAAGGTGTTCGCTATTTTAACTTCATCATAAACCTTCTCACCACCATCAACTATATAGTCAATCTCTGATTTGTTATCTTTCTCGAGAATGTCATTAATAACTCGCCATGTTTTAATAGAGTCATTTTTCGCATGATTAAATTTATCTCTATAATGCATCCACTTTGCAAATCTTAACGTGCAGTTAAGTAAATTTCTATATACCTTAAAAGAGTCAAAAGTTATTGATTCCCTTCTATAACGTTCAAGCAGGTGATATTTATTCCTTATACAGGACAGAAGCATGGGAATTATACAGGGATTCTTAACAGACTGATGGTTAACCTGTTTGATAATAATAGGGAAAAGATCAGAGATCAAATTTTCCTGTGGCTCTTAAAATCCCTAAAATGCCTGGTTAATGTCATAATCCGGTGTATATACGACAGAATATCCTCTTTTAGCTAGATGATTTCTCTTTTTAAAACTTCGACACCATTATTTTCTACTTTTCAAATTTTCAAATTTCGGCACATAGATTGTTATAAAAATTGATGCTAATGGCACATATAGTTGGAAAATGTTCCGAAGGTTTTAAGTTTAAAACATAATTCTGCATGGAGTAAGGCATATTTGTTTAGACATGATCCAATAAGGTTTGAGATTCACTAGTTGAGCTAGTAAGAATTGAAATTAGTTGCTGAAAATTTCAACCAAAAAACATATTTTCAAATTCTCTTGCCGCAAGATATTTATTATCAGCAAGTAGATCCACATTAAAATCGCCGCAAATTACTCATTTATCATTCAGATTTATCTTGCTGAGAATTATTTGAGAAAAGTGTTCGTTAAAACCGACAAAGCTTCCTATTCTTCCATATACTCTGGAAAGTAAATAAGACACCTTTTCAACAATGAGTTCAACAAATAACAACTCAAAGGCGTTACCAACAACGCAAAAATCAGTCAACAAGTCGCATTTTAATTAAGATTTGTAATATAAAGAGATGCCGCCTAAATATTGAACTCGATATATATGGTATGAAAGAGGATCTGGAATGGTGAAACCATTGTTAGAACCCTCAGTACGCCAAGTCTATGAAAGAATAATTACAGAGAAATCAACCTTCAAAGTCCCCAAAAGACCCAAAAATTCGGTGACATTTTTTCTTGTGCTTCTTATATTTAGAGATATAATCATATTAAAATAAAATTCATGCCTCGATTTAGCGGTCGTCAAAACTTCGATTATTTCTGTATTTAAAATCAAGTTCTTTTCTTCCCATTCACCTGCAGTTCCTGATGCATGCATCGCAGGTGCACGGCAAGATAGAATGAGGGCCGTGTAGCACTCAAGCGACCAAATACAACATTAACAACATGAATATGCAATGAATGACAATGGTTGCAACATTCAATAATAATAATAATAATAACAATAATAATAATAATATAATAATAATAATAATAATAATATAATAATAATACACACACACACACACAATAATAACAATAACTCATAATAATTATATACAAATACAAACTAAAAACTAAACTGAGAAAAATAATACAATAAACAAAATAATAATAATGATCCTACCACCAATCACCAACTTTCATGCTTCCCCCATATAAAATTCTGTAATTGCAGTTAGTTCTATGATAAGAATAGATGAACTATCTTCAGTCTTAAATAAATACATCTGCCCCCCCCCACTCCCACCCACATTAACTCACTCACTCTCGATCCACCCTCCACTCTTAACACATGTGCGCACATCAAATAGATAATTCCCCTCCATCAACTCCATCCAACCCAACCATAATAATCTATATGTCATATAATCACCCCATAATATTAAACAAAAAAACGAGGAAATTTACAGTAACTTCAATAAGTCGTTAATCCGCCAAATCAAAATAAGCATTTCAAATACATAATAAACGAAATTGTTTTTAAAGCATTTAGCGACCCTTTAATACAACCAATAAACTACATACATAATACCGTCAGTCAATAATAATAATATCGATACCATAATACATCGATGTTTCTATCCACACCCATCCCCACCACTTACCTCCCCATAACAATCCACAATAACTCTCCCGATCCACCTAACTCAACAATGAATCAGATCCAACCCTCAACTAACCTAACTTCCCTCCCCACCCATTTGACATCACATTACCCCCCCTCACTCACATAACCCCCAACCTCCACTCAATCACAATCTCTACCTCCCCCACTCCACCATACCACCTTCACCATACCCCCTCCCTCTGCATAATCTACCACATCCCAAACAATCCTACACTAACCCTACCCTACACTAAACCCTCACATCAGTAACTCTAATCCCATAATCACTACCAGAGCAAGCCAAGCGCGCGAAAAGAGCGACGCAAGCACCGCAAATCGCAAGACGCCACACGAAGTCACCACCACGAAGACCTGCATAGTAAGCAAGAAGACACAGCCACAGATAGCAGCGCCATGCAAGCAGCCGACAGTACAGACACAGAACCGCAAGACCGCAAGCGAACGCACAGCAAGCAACCCCACCAACCGCCACATGCCTCCCTGACCGGCACAAAAACACCTGATTCCACTTCCACTCCCCATAATCCACAGTGACCGCCCACTCCATCCCTCCACCATCACCTTCAATTATCACCACTCCCTCCACACTACACCCTACCCATCCAACCTCCCATCTACATAATCAATATACTAATCCTTAACCTATAATACCTCCCCTCATAATTCAATCACATACATCACTACTCAATCAACTTCAACTTCAACTAATAATAATACATATCAAAATCAATAATAATAATGATTATTAATAATATAATAATAACAATAATATATTAATATAATACATATACATAATAACCAATAATGGATTGTCAATGTACATATAATAATAATAAAATCATAATAATATACAAATTATAATTAATAACTAATAATAATAATAATAATAATATATATCACCAAAAATATTAAAATAATAAAGTAATTAATAATATTCTCATAATTAATATAATAATAATATAATCAAATCATAATATAATAAAATATATAAAATAATAATAATAATAATAATAATAATAATAATAATACTTAATAAATTATAATAATAATAATAATAATAATAATAATAATAATAATAATAATAATAAATAATAATAATAATACATCAATCCACCCAATAATAATAATAAAATCCCACTCACCATGACCCATCCACCTATAATCCAATCATATTCATCCTGAATCGTTCCCAATCCATTACACCCTCACACCTCACCTAATTGTTAAACATTCGATAATCAAAATCCAACCTTACCCCACCACCCATTAAAAATCAATCCCTAAGTAAAAAATAATTAATAATGAACTAGCCACACACATACATACCGAGCCTAATAATGCACAAACCCACATCCCACCCCCCCCAATTATCACACCTAGCATCAACTAAATAATAACACTACTAGACTCAATAATAAACATCATCCATCATTCCAATTCCCATTCAAGACAACCCCTTCATTCCACACCACATGGCACAATCAACAACCCTTTAGCTCCTATCCCAACCAAACATCTCACCAATCAAACCCTCTTTCCCCTATATCTCATATTGACACATACAATCTTTCACCACGCACTCTCATACCTCCCCACTTCCCATTTGATAATAAAACCTAAAATAATTCTCCCCAAGTCATTGTCAAATCGGACCTCCTCTACATCTGCCCCTACACCAGCTATTGTCTCCTCCTGAAACCCCGCGCGCACACCTTCACCATTTAATCTTACATGACGCCTTAAACACCTAACCACAAAAACGCCATAAGACAAATAATAATAATAATAATTAATAATTAATTATTATCAATATAAATAAAAAAGGATCATAATATAATAAATAATATTAATAACTTAATTAATAATAAAACAATAATAATAAGGGAATAATAATAATAATAAAAAAAAATAATAATAAGTAATAATAATAATAATAAATATATAATAATATAAAATATATGAATCAATATAATTAATATAATGAATAAGTACCAATCAATGATAATAATAATAAAAACTCAAATAATAATAAATAATAAAATTAATAAAAATAATAATAATAATAGCTATAACTAATACTTAATAATAATTAATGAATATAATAAATAATAATAATATATAATAACGAATAATAATAATAATAATAATAATAATAATGCAATAATAAAATAATATTAATAAATAAATAATAAGGATGTTACAAAAAATAATAATTATAATGAACAGTAATAATAATAGTATATCATTAATAATAATAATAATAATATAATAATAATAATAATAATAATAATAATAATAATAAAATAATTTAATAATATAATTAATGAATAGAAATAATTAATAAATAATAACTAATGAGATTTAAATAATAATAATAATAATAAAATAATAATTAAATAATTAATAAATTGTAGTCATAACACACTACCACACACTACCGCTGCTACCAGTTTTTACTACTTACAAATAATAATACATAATAATAATAATAATAATAATATTAATAATAATTAATAATAATTAACTAATTCAATAATAATATTTAAATAATAATAATAATATAATATAATAATAATAATAATAATACATTAATTATTTAATAAGTAAAATAGCATTAACATTATTAAAAGTAATATAATAATACATCATAATAATAATAATAATAATAATAACTAATAATATAATAATAATATATAATAGATAATACATAATATAATAATAATAATATTAATAATAATAATAATAATAATAATAATAATAATAACAATAATATTATGATGTTTTTTCTATGTGTTCAAAGCAATTATTAGAAACTTATGAAGAGACTGAGACAGATTAAGAGTTAGACACGATAATAATACATAATAATAATAATAATAATATATAATAATAATCATAATATATAATAATAATAATAATATAATAATAATAATAATAATAACATAATAATAATAATAATACTGATAATAATCACAAATAACCTACTAAGCACTACCATCACACCACTACTTACTATTAATAATAATAATAATAGTAAGAATAAAATAATAAATAATAATAATAATATGAATTAATAATGAAATAATTAATAATTAATAATAATAATAATAATAATATAATAATATGAATATAATATAATAATAATAATAATAATAATAAATTATAGGGAATCAAAGGGAATACTTGTAACATAAATATAATAAAATTTGAAATAAACAAAATATGCACTAACACAAATGAAAGAACAATATAAAAATAAATAAAGAATAGATAGTTTAAAGATAAAATAAAATAATAATGAATAATAATAATTAATAATAATACATAATACATACACATAATAAGTGATAACAATAAGTAAATAATTAAGAAAAGAAACAATTTAGGTAGTATATATACAAAAACGCAATATACAAATAAATAATACAATACAGTACTTAATAATAAATAGCAAACAAAAAAAAAACGATAAAAATAAACAAATCTAAATAAAATAATAAATTACGAAAAAATCAATTATGCAATGAAAATCCAATAATAAATCAAAAATAAATATGAAAATAAAATAAATTTAAATAAATAAAATAAAAGAGAAACAAAAAGATAAGAAAAATGTCATCATAATAAATAATTAAATAAATAAAATAAAATAAAATAAATAAAATAAAACTATTTATTTTCATTATAGCCCTAAACAATGAAATACAATAATAATAATAATAATAAAAATAATTTCTAACTATATAAATTAAAAATCTTCAATCCAATTTTCAATTCTCAATTAATTATAAAAGATAATAAATAAATTCCAGTCATCGAAATTAAATAATAATAATAATAAATAATAAATAATAAAATAAAAATAAATTAATAAAATAATAATTAATAAAATATAAATAATAAATATAATAATAATAATAACAATATAATATAATATAATGGAATAAATAATAATATTCATATAAATAATTAATAATAATAATACTAATAAATAATATATAATCAATATAATAAATAATAAATAAATAAAATAATTAAATAAAATAATATAATTAATAAATAATAATAAAATAATAATGGTAACTAAACAATAATGATATTGTCGAAGAAAATACTTAGGCATATAACCCAATAATTAGACAAATAATTTTTATTAATAAAAAAATAATTACCAGGAAAATAATATAATTAAATAAAAATAATAATAATATAATATAATAAATAATAATAATAATAAATATAATAAAATCAAATAAAAATAATTAGATAAAAATAAAAAAAAAAGATAAATATAATATAATAAATTATAAATAAGATTCATTATATAATAATCAATAATCAGTCATAACTTCAACTAATACATAATAATAATGAAATAATAGAAATAATAATAATAATAATTAATACTGCAATACATTAATAATAATAATCAAAGATAACAATACATTTCATCAATAAAGTAATCAATAATAATAATAATAATTGATAATAAAATAACAAAATAATATAATAATACATAATAATGATATAATAATAATTAATGAACTAAGGATCCATAACTATAGTAATAGATGACATAAAATTACATAATCAATAACTATTCAATAATAGACATTGAGACTTAATGCAATAATTAATAATCAATTATCAATAATAACCGAAAATCAACTATAAATTAAATAATAATAATTAACCTAATTATTACATAATACGATAATTAATGACCATACATAATGAATCACTAATCTAAGCAGAATAAGAATAACTCATAAATATGCAAAAGCAAATAATCTATATATTATAATGTACTACATTAAAATAATAATAACTAATAAATTAATAATAAATAAATATAATAACTAAGAAAAGCAATAAATAACATGAAAATTGAATAATAATATTGGATAATAATTTAATAATATACAGCGTCAGATGTGATCAATAATAATAATATACTAATCAATAATAATATGTGTCGCCACTACCATATTTCTACACTCTAACTCAATAATAAATACCTCAATAATAAAATTAAAGCAATAACCGAGAATTAATACTAACTAACTACATACAATCAACATACATAAGTACAATAATCAAACATACTAATGTTCCAGATACCTCATCCAATTCCAACGATCATACGAAAAGATCATTAGACGAAAATTTAATAAACTCTATAAACAAATACTCAAAAGAATTTTATAATAAAACACTTAAGATGAATCTGGAAATAATAGACAATTGATCTAATCAATAATAATTATAATGACCTAATAATAATAAGTCAATATAACAATAATAATAAGTTAATAATAATTACCATCAATTGACCATTCTCCGATCAATAATACGAATACAATAATAACTATGAAAATAATAGTAAGTAAAAAAAAATACATAATAATATAATACATAAATATAATACTAATCAATAATAAATAGATAATTAATAATATGAAATAATAAATAATGAATAATGAACTACATGAACTAATAATGAATAAAAGTTTAATAAATTATCAATATAATCAATATAATTAATAATAATACATAATACATAATAAATATAATAAATCTATAAATAACACTATGAATAATAATAATAATTATAGTAGATAACTGTATATAATCATATAATAATAATCAATTAATAATCTAATACATAACTCATAATTTTCTTAAAATAATAATGAAATACCATTAAATAAAAAATTAATAATAATATAACCTTATAATAATAATAGAGAAATATAATAAAACATTATACATAATACTATATATACATACATAATCATGAAAAACTAATAATATAATAATAGAAATACATTATTCTACAATAATAACTATACCAAAATCCTTGTAATAATTCTAGTTAAAGAAAATTAATTACCGCACACACAGTAATAATATTAATAATAACATAATAATGACTCAATTAATAATAAAACTAACATTATGAAGATATTTATCCTAGCAAATGAATTTTAGTCCCCAAGTTATTGAGATAAATATATAATGAAACAAAGTAACTAAAATAAATATTTTAAGCATATTTTATGAATTAGGAAAGGATTACAATACTAGCAAAGTGAACAATTATCAACTAAATATATGATAATTAAAATTAAGTAAAAATGCACTACCCAAAACAATCTTTTTTAAATATTCAAAATTTAAGTTAATTGGTGAAATTTTAAAACTTGTATTTCTTAATAAATAGTGAAGATAAATAAAGAAATAAAAATATAATAAACATTTATGATAGGCACCTAGCTAGTTATTTACATTACCAAAGTTATATCAAATATAACCCAGTTTCACAAAGGAATATTTAATTAGTATGATCTGTCTGCCAAGATGCAAACCTATATCATTTAGATTTAGGTATCTTAAAAGGTGTGCAATAATGAAACAACAGAAACCTGCATATCTAGAACGTGCCAACCCCCATTTTAACTGGTTAATATGTCTCAATTTTTATGTGTTAAAAGAATTTGAATTAATAAATGAATATAATCAATGGGAATTATAATAAGCCCCTGATCTTTCAGATATTAAATTAAAAATTTTATAAATAAGCATTAAAAATGACAAGGATGTGTATGATAAAAAAAAAAAACTGTGAATGTCAATAATAATTACATAATATAAGCATGACTGATCATACACACACACTCCAAAATCAACTGTCAAACATTTGTAAAGAAAAATGTGGTAGAACTTTGAATAAATATTTCTCAGTAACTAAAAAAATTACACATTTATACAGGAAATTATAACCTTTATCCAAATTGCAGTACTTAACCAACTTTCATGTTCACTGAAATGGCATAAAGCAGGGTTTACATTATTGAGCAGTAGCAACTGGTAAACAGCAGAATGGTTCAATTACATATACAATAGAAATTTCTTTAAGAACAAATTTCTTTAATCAAATACAAACGAATTATTTTAAAAAAAGAATAATTCTCTAAAAATGTAAGAATCAGCTTATGAATGAATAATAATTAACCTGGATAACATCATTCAGCTTATAGCAATCTATCAATCAGCTTATGAATAAATAATAATTAACCTGGGTAACATTATTCACATTATAACAGTCTCAGAATCCTACAAAATACCATAAATAGATCGATACATCACTCACCCACAGACAAAACTTTTCGAAAAAATCCCTTTATCTTTTTTTTTTCTAATCAACGTGAGGACAAGTTCGCATACTCAAACTCTGACATTTAAAGTTTAGCCAAGCGGAAGGATGGGTTTACAGGTTTAATATATCGATGAATTTTGGCAAAGGGATATTTTCCGAAACTTTCTACAAATAACACTGAAAACTCGCTTACTTTGGAGTCTTCTATCATTTTTTCAGATCCCGAAACCAAGCCCAAAGCAAAAACGACGTGAGTGAACAATATCATTTCATAGAGCAATGAGTTATCTCTTTCAGAAACCAAATTATAAGAGTTGAAATCCCGCTTTCTTTTGACGAGGCAGAAACTTCCACCCAGTAATGTTATTTGCTAAACATAAAAAATAAAAGTAGATGTTATTTAACAGTTATTAAAATTAGTAGATGTTACTTACCAAACACAGAAACTAGAAATAGATGTTATTTATGAAATATTGAAAATAGAAGTATAGATGTTATCTACTAATTATTGAAAATAGAAATATATGTTATTTACCAAATAAAGAATATATAAATAGAATTTAACTACCAAACAATGATAATAGAATTTATTTACAAAACATACTTCTCTATTTACGAGATAATATGGAATTTCCGTTAGAGCCGAAAAAAAAATACCGATGGATGATCAATTTCCAATAGGTAATAATAGCATTATTTTAACATAGGACATAATAATACTAGTGAATATGGCAATACAATTTTGCTATTTATATCAATCTATTAATATTAATTATTATTATTATTATTAAAAGTAGGGGCTATTTACCAAATTAATTTGCTAATTTTTATTAGTAATAATTACATGAATTACTTTGAAAATAATTAAAATAAATAGAAATATATATATATATATATATATATATATATAAGGAACGATATATATATATAAGTATATATATATATATATATCTATTTATATATATATATATATATATATTATATATATTAGATATATATATGATATATATATAAAGATATATATATATGATATATATGATATATATATATATATATATATAATAGATATATATGATATATAATATATATATATTATGATATATATTATATAAGATATATATATATATTATATATATAGTATATATATATATATATTATATAGTATATATATATATATAATATAGTATATATATATATAGATATATGATATATATATATTATATATAATATGATAATATATTATATATATATTATATAGTATATATATATATATAGTAAAACGATATATATATATATATATATATATATATATATATTATATAATATATATATATGATATATATTTATATATATATATATATATATAAGTGTACCCCGGCCCTGGCCCCCAGAGGACAGTTTGATCCCCGCCCCAGCCCCCAACCCCCGGCCCCGAATCCCGACCCCGGTCCCGTGCCCGACCCGGGCCCTGGTTTCCCGGGCACCTCCTGCACTGGCCCCGACGCCTCCTGCCCCGCCCCTAGCCTCACGGTTCCGGCCCCCCTGCCCCGTTGCCCCCCCCCCCAGCCCCCCGACCCCGGCCCCGGCTCCGTTCCCGGCCCCGGCAAAATTCCCGCCCCGATTGGTCCCCCATATATTACTTATTTATTCAGTTATTTATTTGTTTCCCTGTTATTTATTATTTCAT